>JAMKCH010012020.1:0-55437 GCA_023653785.1 Ophioderma brevispina | reverse complement strand
TTTGTTTCTCCACCAAGCATTTACAATAAAACATCCTTTCACATGACACTATTTAGCATCAAGCATTAAAATAAATTAAATGCTATCTGCAATAAATCAATTAAATTGTTGAGTGAAAGCAGTAAAAGCAACCTGTAGGATCAGGTCAGTGCAGATTGCTTTACACAAAATAGCTGCCTTTGTTTAGAATTTCGATACTCTATACACTTCTGTTAGCTACTGCTTTGAAGATTGCAGAAAATTCATTCATTGATTATGTTGAAGTTTTACTCTAACCATGGCATTTTAATATTATTTATAACAAAATGTAACAAATCAAAACACCACACTTTTATCAGTAGATAGATTTGTGAATGTTGAGCAAAACATGTATGTAGTCCAAAAGCAATCTTATTTTGAATTTTTTCTCAACAGTCAAATTACATAACTGGCATTTAAGTGACAGGAGATTTTTTTAGGATACAAATTTCTCGCAAATTGCACTGGATCGTTTGTAGACTACCTACCGAGAACGTTTCAAAAGTTTATTGAACAAACAAGTGCAAAAAGTTCCGCAAACCTTGTTTTAAACTTGCCTGCTAGTGTAATCGTCTCTATAGAAAACCATGCCTTGATTTTCTGTCATGTACGACAGAAAATACATCAGCTTATTACCTAAAGACAGCGTATTCAGCTTATTTACTTCAGGTGTGACCAACCAACCCATGGATGCACAAGTCATGACATTGGAATTCTTATTTGAGGATTTTTATCCTTTGAATTGTCTTCTCATGTCATCTTCATCGCTGATGGACGAACACGACTTCATTGTTCACTTAAGACCATATGAGAGTGTTTTCCGAGAAATGGAAGCCCAAAAAATGACACAAACTGAAATTGAAAACCAAATTTTAATTTTGCATGACAAACGACTCATTTTGCTTCATCACATTACATGTGGTTTGGGAAAACTGATGCACAATATGGCCAAATATTTCCTAATGCTGCAAACCTTTTACTTTAACGGCAAAGCACTCCTTGCATTACAGCAGAGACGTTTATCTTTAATACATGTACGTGTAAGTACAGAGAGCAGCCATTTGTAGTGTTCTGCCTGTACTGAATCCACAAGTCCTTGACATTTTATGATATTGTTGCATCCCATAATTGCATGCTGAGATGGCTACTGTAAAATCATCTTTTCTTACATGCACTTTATTCTCGCCTTTTGCAAGCGTGAGCGATTTTTTTTGCAAATGGTAACTGCTGTAAAAATGTGTTGATTTTGTATATACTGAAACTCATTATTATTGAAATTTGTAAAACATAAGTACAGCAGGTATTGGCTATTAGCACAATGTCCTATCATATGATGCATGATTTTGTAAAATCTTATGTCTCAATTGACTTGTTGCTTTTCAACATGGTGAATGAATGAAATAGAAATTACAAAAAAGGCTTGCGGAATGCATTACCAGTGCAAAAGGACAAGACAGGAGGCACATGGTAATGTGTGACGAATTCTGATAATCACAAGATGGTGGTTCGAATCCCATCAACATGATCAAAGGTCACTCGGGTGTTACTTGAGCATAGATACTTTGCTGTGATGACAAAAACATTCAACTTCTCACCCAGTGTTTTCACCGATCATCAACCAGAATAGTTGACATTAAAAAACTGTGTGTTTGCCGCAAAAAAATATAGCATTTTCATTGAGATTGAGTGAAATCATGGGATTTGCCACAGAATATGCAAGAAGACAATTTTATCCAAAAAGAATTGGGTAGAGTTATTACAAAATTTTATTTTTATCAAAAAATGAGGGCTATATGAGGTCTACATTGCAGTCACTTCTGTATTACATTGATAAGTACACATAAAAAGTTTGCCTTTGCTAAATGCAGAGTATCAAATTTTAGGGTATAAGGAAAGTTGTTTTGTTCATAATGTATTTGCAAGCCACAACATAGCAACAAAGACGGTTTATTGTGTTAAGCTTGATGAAATGTCCCCTCCATATTAAAAATATTTTAAGGAGTGAGGTATCTGCCATGAAATTTTTAGTATTTTCAAAATGGTCTGCTACCCTATTTGGGGGGGGGGGGGGTGAATTAAGGCTACCATTATACCCATGTTCCCTGTGCATTGTTTAGTAACCATATCAACACTGCCCTATTCACCCAATTGATCATTCAGGGCCGTAGCAGGATTTATTGTGGGGAGGTGCGGGACTCGAAAAAGTGACCTGAGTTTTGGTAAAAGTGGACCATAACCCCAACTTAAAATAGATCCATTTTGGACTTTTGAGCATCTCATCACCCAAAAAAGTGGGATTTTGTTGGTCAAAATTCTTAAATATTTGACCTTTTTTTATCCAAAAAAATCACCATAAAAGTGGACCTTTTTTACCTTTTGTGGGAATGTGTGGGGGGGGGGGCGGGGAGTGCGACCGAGTACGGCCTGACATATTGCATATATCCACCACGCTTTTACAGCAGCTGTGAGATGTATCAGGAGCCTCTCTTTGGATAAATGCACGCAACATGTCAGGAATAAATGAAAGTATCATCCCTGTATGTTTAAAAGTGACCGGAGGAGATTTTTTTGGGACAAATTTCTCTTCAAATTGCACTGATTGGATGCCGACACCTACGAGAAGTTTGCGAAGATTGGGACAAACAAGGCATGTAAGAGGAAACCCGAAAGTCCTTGTTTTGAACTTGCCCAACCATCGTAATTGTCCCCATACTCCATAGAACACCGTGCTTTTTGAGTTTCTTCTCATGCACGGGACACAGAAAGGAAGAAAGTACTTCTAAATCATCATCGTATTTCAGAAAGATGGGATTTGCTTATCATTTCAGGTGTGGATCTAATACATGGAAAGCATTCCTCCCCAAATATGCAAAAAGCCGGGTTGGTTAAAAAAAAAGGGGGGGCGCTTCTTTTCTGGAAATCTCAGTCTCTTTCATGGCCGGGTGCATGATTTGATTGGTTATTGCCCATAGATAGATTATGTATTGCAATTACACCAATTCAGCACAATGGTAGAGAAAGCTTAAGTTGCATTACGATTAAGAAGGTTCTAATTTGATTGGGAGTACTTAGAGGTTTGATCATGTTATATCAGTAATGCGACAACAGAGATACTGTAAGAAATATTGGTAGACCTCCTTTGAAGGGTTAATATTGGGAAGTAGATCATCACAAATAACCACAACAAATAATATGAGGAAATAGATTTATGAATGAGAAAGTCAAACTTAATTGCATTAATATTTTGAACATACCCCAGGGTCTTTCCTTACAAGATGTACGCTCACATGGCAAAACTACCTAAACGTTATTAAACTATTTTCAAAATTTGCTGTTGATAAAATTGCCGTCCAATGGTTGGGTAATGATGTGTCAGGGTGTTCTCCTAACAGAGATTGCTTCTATTTAAACCATAGCTTTGACCAAATTCCTTAATGAAATCCAAGGAGAATTTCCGGAAATGAATGGGGCTTTCAGAAAATGTCCCCAGGAATATAAATGTTCATTCCAGTCCTTTATGTCGAATTTAAAAAAAAATCTAATCTACAATTGTTGAAACAACAGCATTTCCTTTTTTTTTGATTGGTTCTGTTCGTTCCTTTTCCCCTATGTTTACTCTCTAGTCCATAGAAACACAAGGCTTGTGTACCTTAAAAAAAGGAAAGATATTCACTTTTTGCTTTGTGTTACCACAGATTGAAGTTTTCCTCTCTGTTTTAAAGGGACACAAGACATTTTCCCGAAAGAAAGGACACACCTATTTTTTCTAAAACAAGCTTTTTGCTCAATTTTATAATGCTTTAAAAATTATGTAATGGAATCCCCACCTAAAGTGTATAGTTCAAGACATTACCTCCCTGATATAGGCAATATAGGACAGCAGATGAGTTGAAACTTGGTGATTGCTTTGGTTATTCTTGTACCTTTTTGTCCGATAAAACCTATGAAAATCATTGTCGGTAGGTGTTTGCATACAACCAATATAATCACATGCAACTTGGGAAAAGATATTTTGCATAATACATCTTGTGCCCTTTAATGACTTTAACATGGTTAAATCCAATTTTTTCTATATGAGAGTCATGGGAAAAAGCTAACAAAAAAAAACAATGGACAACTATAAATTAAATACAAGATACAAATTATATTTTGTACGTCATCTATAAAAGAGCGTGTTTACAGAGATTTGGATTGACTCTGCAACACCAATTATACACTGTATTCTGACTTGCTGATTTGTATTTTCCTTCTCACAATTTGCATTCTTACTCTAAGCTGTTTATTAATTGACCCAAGTCTAACATTCACAGGGTTATAGATTCCTTTGTTATTGCCGCATTAGCCTGCTTGGCGGACTTATTTTCACTTGACTTGCCACTTTCATATAAGAATTTTCAATCACAAAGATGTTAACATTTGGATTTTTATTTTAATATACTGGCAGTCTTGAACATCTTTTTTGATAATATGTGCATCATTTTTCTTCTCCTCCTCCTCCTCCTCTTCTTCCTCTTCTTATTCTTATTCTTCTTCATTAAGTAATTCTTATTATTGGCTATTATTCTTATTCTTATTATTAAGTAAAAATTATCACCAGGTGTCTTGGATAGATTTTGGTTACTTATGTAATTTTTTTGCATGATCAATTAAATGTCTTGTGGTTTTAACTTCTTCAACCCTTCCCTTCTTATCCCTTTAACGTTAGCTTACATGTGTTGTTTGTAACATGACAATTTTGACTACATGCAATGTTATTGTGGGATTGGTTCAATATACCCTCTGGGGTTACCAACACTTTTGGAAACTAATTGTCACATGAATTGTGATCTACATTCACGGGTATAAATCCCTATAAGCATGGGACCAATGGCTTTACGTCCTCTCTGAAGGGCGAGGTGCTTTTTTGGGTGTTTTTCTATCCGCAAATAACCATGAGAAGAGGCATCTATAGTTAAATTACTTCTCACTTTCTTTACCAAATAAATCAACTACTGCTGAAACCCAATAAAATAACCAGCAAAGCACTATTTGTCTAGGATGTCAACCTGTAGACAAAAACCCTTTGCACCCAAAACAAGTGACTTATTGCTGCAAATGTGGAAATTTTGCATTTTGCAAGATTTCAGCTCTTTCAACCTTATTTTTTTTTTGCAATTTTTAACTTAGGGGCCTTACATACAAAATAACCTAGTCGCATGTTTTAAATTTGTGCTAGTTTAAAATCATGTGCGACCATTGCTAATGTGCACAAAATTTTCCAAGGTTTACAGTAACCGTTAAAATACACTCTGGTGAATTTGCCAGTACTGCAAATCTTGAGTTAAATTCAAATAGGAGACTTGATATTCATCACAAATTTAACTAAGAATTCTAATTTGCTTAAATTTTTCCACATTGACACGCTCGCCCCCCACAAAATTAACTGGTCTGCAACATGGCCCATGTGATTGTGACATTTAAAAAACACACATCAACAATTTTAAAACTCTTGCTTTTAAAAAAAAACTTTTTAAAATAATTCGCAGTCCAATATTTTTAATAAATTTCCCTCCCCTTTTATAGCAACTACTGTTATGTCGTGCCTTTCAGAAGCAGCTGGTTTATTAGCGTTCAATAATGCATTTTAATTTGTTTAACCGCGTGTTATGCTATGAAAATTATCCGCCATAAATGTGTCGTATTTAAGACAGCTCAAGCCGTGCTCCATATTATTTGATTTCCAAGTGCACAAAAGTACCATGTTTCGACTTCATTTTGACTACATTCTACACACATTTGCGAGGGTATTATTGCTGTGCTAAGAAAAGTAGAGCTCTGTGCTAAAAAGATCCGTTTATTTCGTAAGGTCCTGTACTAAATACATGTAATGGCTGATTTTTTTTTTTGTAGCGTGTTGTCATCCAAGCTAATTTGGCTTTAGAAAACATTCAGGAGTTAACCACATCATGGTTGCCTATCAATGCAATTGTTTAAAATATATCAGATTTTTGTGTCCGAGGTGCTTTTGGTCTATAACGTGTACGCTATAACTTGGTTACAGAAGACAGTGCAAACAATCCGATTTTTGTGAATTTTTTTTTTCAATTTCGATCAGCAATCACTATGGGCTCTCTTCATGAGTAAGTCTAACATCCACATCATGTGGTACTTCCCAAATCCAGATCTATGTGGACATGTGTTGAACTGTGGACATGATGCCGGGCATTTTTCAACGTTACAGCGGAGTTTGCAAAATAACTAGATTTTTCGGCCGGGGTTTCTCGGCTCCTCTCTCGGCTTCCGCGTCGCTATAAGTTCAAAGAATAAAGCTGTGGGCCGCCCCATGAAAAAACTTAACAATGTTTTGACCGGACAGCACATACATAAAACACACCCACATCCATACACACCCCACGGATTGTTAATTGGTCCTGCCAGCTATAGCTGGGCGCCCACAAAAACCAATGCAGCGCGTAAGGTGCATGTATACCAACTGTAACTGATATGCAATAAGCGTGCATTGCACGATGAAGGAGACACCTTGTGCTAGAAATGCGTTCTTTTTCCACACTCCCTACATTGTGCAGGACATGAATACGCCCGTGCATACACCCCCACACGACCCACGCAGGCCAATCCGTACCGGCCACACTGATGGCCGCATTAATGTGATCTGGTGCCCATTTGGTGCCCTAGCGGTGTAGATAGCCCCTTGATAGTGCCTGGTTAAGAGCAACACGATCAAGTTTAATCCAAAAAATCCTGCATTATTCTATGAATACATTAATCTTCAATTTAACCACAAAGAAAATCTCACCAGAATCAAGCCTGATAGGCATGAGAACCGTCCCAGTAAGAGCCACATAAAACTTGGGTGTAAGTGGGTTGAGAAAGGCATGGCAACTGTGACGAGAAAAAAGGGAAAACAGACATGTAAATATGATTAAAATCTTCGAATTCCAAAGAGAGATGTTTCTTGGAAAATAATCTTCCATTTGATTCAATAATTTTAACGTCGTGCCTCTTCACAAAATTTCACCAGTGAATCGTCAGTTGTATTACATAAGAGAAATTTCGTACTTCCCAGCAAGTGGCATTGCTTCCAATGGCAGGTTTTTTGTAAAGGGTAGTCGGATGGGGTGAACGTTATAGATAAAACTGGGTGAAATTGGACAGTACTAGTCACAAACTTGCATTTTCAAGAATGTTTCCATCTCTAACCGCTTCACATGACTACCTTGTACAAAAACTTCCATTGGAAGCACTGCATTGTGGGAACGATACTATATCTTCTCTTGTATTACATCAATGGCGATCACAGGTGATGTAAATTTTGAGAGAATCACAGCATCAGTTCTCCTGCAGCGATCATCGTAGCATCCCTATATTGAGAATCAATTTCTCACATTGAATCATGTACTGGGAGTGTGTTGTCAGTTCAAGTAAATTTGATTCCTCACTAGCGGTAACTCCAGACGAGTTGTGCATCCCTGTCTAGCGTGAGGTGGGCAAAAACAAAAATCAAGTTTTCCAGAAAAGTGGTGTTTTTTTAAAAGTGTTTATTTTTTTCTATTTATAATATAATAAGAGGAATTTTGATTTGATTTTAAAGCAACAGAAATAAATTTGTAAGTTAATGGAAAAATAGAATCCTGATATTTTAAAAGGTGAAATTACAATCTTCAAATGTAACAATTGTGAGCCAACGAGTATTCGACTATAATTTTGCTTAACACAAGTTGTATACACACTAATGACACAGATGTAATGGCCACTTTTCACTTTACCATGAATCCAACTAGAGTTTACGTACGCCCTATACACATCGCTCTTTTCAAAACTCCAAAAGGTCAAGAAATTTTTGTTACAGTAACCAGTGTCCACAAACACTATCAACGTAACAGTTCGTGTTATGTCAGCAGTAATACCCATCTCCATTTTTCTGAACCAGATGTCCAATCGAATGAATTAAATTAATAATTTGGGCTTAGGAACTTGGTATAAGTCGTAGAAAGAATTGTAGAACCAATTTTGGCCAATATCACATTTACTGACATTGGCCCATATGTTACTAATTGAATAAGCCACTGACAACATTTTGTGACTTATAAATGGCAAGATGAGTTCAAATAAGGATTGGGGCGACAATAATTAGCAAATATTATTAATTATGCAATCTGTAAAACAGGGTTGCAATTTTGAATTAGCGTAACTCAGCTTTTACAGTCTTGTCACACCATGAGCTAGAAAGAGCTCAATTCCCTTGGCACATTTCAGTGTAGCTCTTTCATTCACCATGTAATTTAGAACCTATACCCACATGTTTTTTTTTGTGTCTGATAATATGTACCCCTATCACACAGGTCAGGTATCATTTCAATGTATGTACCAGTACAACCCACTGAACTGTGGCCTTGGTGGATGGAGCATATAGAGAATAGACTTGTAAATAAAAAAATGCTAACCAAAGCAAGTAACAAGCTTCATGTAACAGTTTTGTGAATAGCGTTGCCCCAAGCTGGGGAAAAAGTAGACAGAGGAATGGCAAACCCAATACAGCAAATGCAACCAAGTTATAATGCAAACCTGTATTAATGTTAGCGCGTGACTGCAACTGCACTCAATTTATGTATTGAGGATTTTTAATTCTATTTCAAGGTTAATGTTTTTATCGCGTGAAGGTAAGCATTTTCAGCGTGTTTTACACTTTGAGTAAAGACAGGCGCAGTATTTAATTTTCCTTTAACAACAGACAGGTAAAGGTTTTTTTGTCCTTTGTGGGTTATATGTTCTCAGAAATTACTCTGCTCTCCTGCAAGGGTAAGGCTAGGTTTTAAATATAGGAGGTAGCACATATCTTGAAGACCGAAAACTGGATGTCCAAAATCTAGAAGTAAACTCTCATGGCACATTCTAGCTGCTTCTTCTAATCAGGTCCAACCACACGTGTTTTTTCCTCAAATAATCCATCCAGAGATGGTACATGTCTGGTTGCTCACTAATTCCACAAAGGTCCCTTTTCTGTGCATTGTTGCTCAACAGTTGAGCAACAAGAGATGTCATTGTCTGTTAGTGCATGTTCCACAACCACAGGAAGTATCCTGACTACTTCCAGGTAGTCCCACTTCTGCAGGAAACCTTAAGGACATAGTATGTAGCATACCGTGAAACCTAAAAAATGGGAAATTTCCAAAATCTTAGAATGTAAAATATGGTTCATGCCACGGCTCTACTTGGCCCATTCCCCAATCTCTTTCCATTCCTCCTCTCCTGAACACCAAATTTGTTTGCCTTCCCAGCATATTTTCTGTATGCTGGTATTCCATTTATATTTCTGAGTGGAGAGTCTGGAGATAGACAAGCAAGTTTAAATGCCTTGCCAAGGACACTGGAACCAACACCTTCTGATCACAAATCCAGCTCTTTGCACCACAGGTACATTTTTGAAGAGGTAGCGTCACATTCAGGAGCCCCTCACCGGCATGTACTTGTGACAAATACAAGCTTGGAAATGACCAGTTCTGACCCCTGCTAGGATGAGCGACCATTACTTTGACCCCTGGTTTACGGGAGAGCAGGAGTACAAGAGATCAAATACAAAACTGCCTCCATATTTTGCCAAATTTTATCATTGGAAGGTAGTCCACACAGCCAAATCTGGATCTTTTGAACATTGCTACGGGTCAACACCGACAGTTCCTGGAGATTTTACAGCAAACAAACCACACACCCTGAATATATGTACAATATCATCATCCCCAGGATGCCGTTCATTGGGGTTGTACTTGTTCCATGCATTGACATAATTGTTATATATCCCCCCCCCCCTATATGTATATACGTGAATTCCAAGTTGCAAGTTTGTACAACACATTTTTTTGATAACTTTGAAGCAAAATCAGTTCTTTTTTCTGCGCCCTCCTTTGGCTTTTAACCACAAACCACACATTTTAGGTCCATAATGAAATCTATGAATGAAAAAAGCCAACTCATCACCCAGGCGAAAAAAGTAACAATAAACAGCTGGAATTAGAATTCATGGCTAACTACGGCTCCACCCAACCCCTTTGGGTGAATATTGGAGTGACTGTGTTTCAACAGAGATTTGGCATCATCAATACCATGGTTCATTTTAGATTTCCCCTACTGGGGTAAAATTCTAACAATCATCCACTTTATATTAACAGTGTTAGAGATTCCATATGTATGGCTCCCTCATTCTTAGGGCGCTTCCTCGAATTCTTAGGGCTGGTCCCCCAATACTAATTACATTTCGCCACCAGCTTCTATCATATCTATTTAATTAGTCTATTTACAAAGTGATTCCACATCCCCAGGTCCTACACCTATTAATCTACAAGCCCATGCTTCACCCAAATTTGAAAAAGCAAAGGTCCAATACCGACCATTGTTCCTATAACCTGACAGTAGCTGGTATTTTATTGTGGTTCAAGTGAGTGCAAAAACGCCTTATTTAAAACACATGTGACCGATGCCGGGAAAAATTAATTCTGAGTTTTCGAAGTATTTTCTGGACCAATTTTAGAATCAAGTTTGGTATTTTATTGGGGTTATTTTGGCATCTCAAGATCCACAGCCTTGTCTGCCCAATCCTGACTTTCCTATCAAAAGTTGAAATTTTTATTATCATCTGAAACGTTGGCTTAATTATAATGCTGAAATTAAGTGCACATTTGATCTACTCTGGAAGAAATTCATAAATTTTTTTATAAATTACAACACAGTGGCCTATAGGGCTATGTGATACAAACATTTACTCATAACATCAGAACACACCATTAGAATCAACTAAAATTTTGGAAATGACCTTTTCTCTAGGATATTTAGTTAACCATAAACAAGAGCTGCTACAATCATGAAATTCACATTTAAGGCCAATGAAAGTCAATGTTATGTTTCCCGTAACATTTTTTGCAAATCATAATGAGGCAACTATTTCATTTTTCATTATTTGTCATTTTGAAAAAACAGCCATTTCACCAGCCTTCAGCATGCTCTAATTGCTACAATATTGTTTCAAACTACCACCCTACATTTAAAAATGATTTTGCAACTGTTCTTTGATTTAAAATCTACTAAAATCACATTCACAAGATGTTATCACAAGAAGAAACCTTGATATTTTCTTAAAAATACAAAATAATGAACTTTTTAGGGATTTCAGCATCTTAAACGCGGGCAGAAAATTATAACGCGGGAGGGTTACGGGAAACATAACATTGACTTTCATATGCCTAAAATAGGATGGCCTAAACTTTAAGAAAAAATATCAAAATCCTTTCTGGAAAAATTTGTAAATATATCCACATAACTGAATACTTCACAAATTTGTAAAGGCTCACCTTATTATCATTTCAAATGACACCAAATTCATCACAGCCTTTCCTCCTGTTTATTCTACCTTGGATAAATCAGTTTATCCAAGGGATGAAAACCATTAATTCACCACATTGTGCACACCAAAACACAGTAGACAAAGACAAGTCATACAAAAAGCCCAGACATCATCTTTTCTTCTATCCAATATGAGTCATAACCGTCTCATTTTTCTGAATGCAGATATGTGTATTACTTTTAATGATGATGGCATGGTGGAGAAAGCAAACTGCCATCAGACATCACTTGAAACCAACAAATGCTATTGCATTTACTTGTTTTTTTTCTGGGTATGAGCAAAATTTGGGGACAGACATGAGAAGCAATTGCTTTCTGGGGCAATTAGAGACGTAGAAAGCCCAGAGCCAATAAAAGGGACTAAACCCATATCACATTCTTCTGAAATGGGTTGGTTCGAAGGATGGACAAATTATTTCACTATCTGAATATTATCGCGACATCACAATATGACAAGATTGCCACCAAAATCTCAAAGTTGAGGGGCGGTGACTGAGTGATGGAGTTGAGGCCAAGAATTGGATGATACACTTTTCAACAACTCACCGTATCTCCTTGAACAGGAGCGTACCGTTGTTGATCGTTATCAACCCACAGTTGATATGCCAATTAGCGCGTTACGCCCAGCGCAGTGTCATGGAAGTGCGTTACGCGGTACGCTTAAGTCGACGCACAGTTCGTCACGTTTGGAACTATGAGTACACGCTAGGACACCAGGTGCAAACTGCAAGCAAACAAACTTGCCAAATTATCGCTTTGCTTTAGATTTGCTAAAATATAAACAAGGAAAGATTTCCGTGAAACTGGGATACATTTTTAGTTATTATAGTGAGAATAATTATGTTCATCTAAACACGATATTAGAAGTTTTTTAAAGAAGATTTTCGTTGTTGAAAAGGGATTAAACATGTTACAGAGGGTCATCACAAATCAACAACTCTGCTATCAAATGCGTCCACATATTTTTATCCCGCTCTTAGCGCCATCGGGATAAAATTACGCGGACGCATGGATGCATCGTTGTTGATTTGTGATGAACCACTCTGTGACATGTTTGAATCCCTAAATATCACAAGCTAAAGCTCTGCATTTACTGTTTGCTATCCAATACTTGTTTCACTCTAGTTTGCTAGCGAGTCAAGCAATGCTAAGTGCAAGCATAACATTCTATGCGTCAGTTTACTTGCGTGCAAATTATGCTGCAATTCTCAAGAATCACACAACTGTGTATAAATCACACAAATTTGAAACTTGGGTGAGCTCTTCAAAATGTGCTCTTATTGCCTTTAAAGGTTGAGCAACTTTAACATGCATTGTCATCAGAGTCAAACTTGAGGTTGAAACATAGCAAGCTATTCACCATTGCAGGTAGAGCCTCGAATGACACAGGATAGATGTGTGTTACATAAACATGCATTCAAATCTTGCAAAGTCAATATTTTTGTTAGAAGAATCAAACCTATTGAACTATGCAGGGTGCTCCTATTCATATGCTGCCATCCGAGGCTCTTCCCACACATGGCGAAACCGTGCAAAGAGTGAACGCAGAAATGTTGCCAAAGATGGCAAAACTACGGGAAATCCTAATAAGCAGGTGGACAGTCACATTGTAAATCTCTCAATGTCATGACACCATTGTCCTAAAACAAAAGCATTCTTTTAAGTTGTGGCATAATATGTAAGGAACCCAAATGACAAACATACATAGTATTGCAATATGCAAATCATACTGCAATTTGTCGTATGCTTGCAACCGGTATCCACAATCACACCAGGGACTGGTGTATGTAGAACGGGTTTTCCCCGTAACAGGTCCTCACATTTTAACCTAGAATGGTACTAGACACACATAACAGTTTAGTGGGAATCCCTTCAGTGGAAAATAATTCTATTTACTATGAAATATGTATCAACACTTATGTGTGACATGACCTTTTCACCTCGTGGTACATGGGCATATCGATATCCAACATGGGTGGGAGTCAATAGGCCACATGGGCCAAAGCCGATTGCCTCCCAGCTCCCTACGGTTTTGACACACATTTTCTACATAGGAAGTAGGATTTCTTTCCTGTATACTGCACATATGCCCCAATTGCAATTTGATTACAGAACTGCCAATGGAATCACAAAGATATGCTAAACACTAATTATACATCAATGTGATAGCCTTTCTTATCTCAAAGGAATTGATTTTTCCCCTAATATCATGCCCCAGTGCCAATTTTTTTGCGTGTGGTAAGCACGTATTTCCAGCCAGTTTGTTTACATGGGCTTGCCCAAAACTACCCCCAAAAACAATTAGATTTCCAACAACTATGAACTAGGAGTTTAGCCCACTAATATTGAAATTGCAGTGAAATTTCACTTTTTGAAGTGAAGTTTTCTGGTGAAATTTCACTTTTTGGAAGTGAAAATTCATAGTGATTTTTTTTTTTCCTTTATACTACTACTAAGGGGAGGAAATTTCTTGGTGAAAAGGAAAGAATTGTTCTAGCAAATTTTAGCATAAAGTTTGTGATTGGTTAGTTATGTAGGATATTAAGGCTTTTCACACTGAGCCAGTGGTCGATCGACTTTTCGATCGATCGCCCAGGCTCCACAATAACCTAAGGACCTAAGGCAATTGCCTTAGGTGTCCCTACCATGGCCTTGGTGCCTTAAAAAATTTGCTAGTCTTTAACATGTACTGCCTTGGTGCCCTTTTAAAATTGGGCAAAGTTGCCTTGCCCGCCCTAATTCTTATTTTGAGCCTGATCGCCGTTTTGAAGACTAGTGCAAGCCGTTTTCTGAATACTAGAAGCGGCATGCGCAATAGCGCCTTAGTTAGATGTAAAGGTTTTCCAAAAGGAAGGATTTATGAGCTGCTGCTTCACAAAATACTTCTTTTGAGGCATTTTACAACAGTGGTGTTAGTTGACTTTTTTAATGCTGAGGGACATGGCACCTGGTTGTTCGGCACAGAAATTGGGAGTTTTCCGCTCGTGAAATTGAGACTGAGTAAAGAATTCACTGGAGAATAGATCTCTTACGTACCTGCATATTTGGGGATGAATGCGTGCTGTTATTTGAGACAGCATCAAACAGCGATATGTGTGTCAGAGTTTGCGAATCATTATAATGAATTTCGGTAGCTGGTGTGAAGTCTTACGTGACGGCGACTCGATGCAAAAGTCGATCGATTACAAGGCTCAGTGTGAAAAAGCTTAATATGTGATCATACCATGATGGCTGTGATGGAAATAAAGTGGAGTGATGTGAATTGGGCCCTTGTACGTTGTGATGACTTATGATTATCGTTCATATTACTTGTGGTATTGTAGTCTTTACAGAGATGGGCAGTGGCCTCTCTCTACCTGTTCAGTGTAGGTGGAACATGGACCCCATTCTTTTGCCACGTATATTATAACACATTTGTCAAAGGAGAGGCTCAAAATTGTGGCCATATAAAATTTTACTAAAGTATATTCACTCTAGGGTTGCATTATTGGACCTTGGTCTCCCTAGTATTATCGCAATGTTCTTTATTCAAAGGTCATGTTCATCTTATAGGGGAACACCCTATAGTATGGCTTTGCAGTGTACACTGGGTAATTATGTATTCATTAGGGTTGTTGTCGCCAAGGCTTTGTCGACAATATTGTCGCGACAGGCATTATTTCTTGCTGTCGACAAGCATGGACTGATTGTCGATAAAAATTCTAGTTATAAAAATTACCGTCTAACAGCTTAAACATCGCCATATTTTAGCGATTTCCTCACAATTTTATATTTTTTCAGCTATCTTTAAGTCGTGCGTCGGCGTCGCCATCTTTTTTGCAAAACAAATCCCGTTACCACTGCGATGTGGTGCTTAAGGACGAGGGAATCAGTAGACGTAGCCGAAACTCTATCTTCCCTTTTTTTGTGTTGGCGTTCGCACTCGAAATGGACGCGCAATCGACGAAAGTATGGACCCTTGGAAAATCCCTTTAACTTATGACGTAAGTGCACGTGACTCCCGAGACTCGTAGCCGCAGCCGACTTTCCTGGCCCAATAGCGGAAGTCTGGAATAATCAAAATGCGCCGGAAGAAAAAGAGTAACTTCGTAAGTTACAAGGTACGGCCGCAGTACTTATTTTTCAGCTACCAAAATCTTACATATGTTGTACGTAAAACGTAAAGAATTGCACCGTTAACTCATGTCATATCATTTTAAGACAAATATGTTTGTTGTTAATAAAAGAGCTTATTGTGCTGGCGGTCATGCGATTTACAGGGCGGTGCTGAATTTTTGTTCCATTCACTCACGACAATAGGCCCTGCGCGTACATGAACATGGCGAACTCCTAGTGACGTAAAATCGTTTAGACTTTTTGGCGCGGCAACCTTGTCGAGTCGGGATCTTGAAATTTGACGATTGTCGACAATATAAAAAGTCACTACTCGACAACAACCTAGTATTCATAGGCTTCTATTGCCAGCTCCACTGAGTTAATTTCCTTTGCTGTAGAGCAGCTGTTTTGGGTTGGCAAGGGCCCTATGGGGACAATGTAAGGTTTCTGTTCCAACCCTTGGCATTGGTAAGTTCACATGAGCTTCTTCATGAGAGCACCTGTGAAGTAGATTTTAAGTAGCCGTGGAAGTAGCCACCCGCATGGGTACCATACACGGCCTAAAAGTGGCGTGTACTAATCCACTCGGTACCATGTATAACCTCACTACTAGTACCCCAGGCAGGGTGCATGTGGGTTACTCCATGCAAAGACCTTTGCGCTCTGTTTTGTCGGGTCGCCTTAGCGACCCGACTCTAAGAAACCACGTACCTCAAAATTGCGAAGGAGTCTATTTCTCTAGCTGAAGGTCATTTCAATAAATGTTTCTTTGTTATGCAAATGATCTACGTACTACTATTAATTTTGGAGTTTTAGCGTTGGGTGTGTAATGCGAGGCAATTTCAGACAAAGAAAACATCATTGCAGTTCTGGAAATGTCCTTAAAAAAGCATTTCTTGATTAGTCTCTGTGAAGACTGCTTTTGATGGGAGTTTGGTTAAAACGTTGCAGGGATATATAAAGGGTGAGTAACCAAATAGGAGAGTTATAAGTAATGGAAATGATCACGAGCCACGTAGAGTTATATACGTAATGATTGAAGATTTTACCATGTATTGGTTGATATTATTTAAGACGAAGTTTTAGGTAACATCTTTATTGAAAAGACAGGAAGGTGCTAACCTACATAAATTAAAGCTTATAATTTGGGGATTCAGTTTTAACACATTTTGCGCTTCAATTGGGCGTTTTTTTGTATTTTCTTTTTGAAACGATAGGAAGGTGTAACTTATGTTAAATGAAAGCTTATAACCTGGGGATTCAGTTTTAACACATTTTGCGCCCAATTGGGGTTTTCTATTTTCTTTATTGAAATGATAGGAAGGTTAACCTATGTTAAATAAAGCTTATCATTTGGGGATTCAGTTTTAACACATTTGGCGCTCCAATTGGGGCGTTTTTTTTCTATTTTCTTTATTTGAAACGATAGGAAGGTGTAACCTATGTTAAATTAAAAGCTTATGAATTTGGGGAATTCAGTTTTAACACATTTTGCGCTCAATTGGGAGTTTTTTTCTATTTTCTTATTGAACGATAGGCAAGGGTGTACTTATGTAAACTTAAAGCTTATAACCTGGGATCAGTTTTAACACATTTGGCCCAATTGGGCGTTTTTCTATTTTCTTTTTTGAAATGTAGGGAAGGGGTGTAACCTAGTTTAAATTAAAGGCTTATTAATTTGGGGATTCAGTTTTAAAACACATTTTGCGCTCATGTGGGCGTTTTTTCTATTGTCTTTATTTGAAACGATAGGAAGCTAGGTGTAAACCTAGTTAAATGTAAAGCTTATAACTTGGGGATTCAATTTAACACATTTTGCGCCCAATGGGCGTTTTTTCTTTTCTTTATTTGAAATGACGTAAAGGTGTAACCTATGTTTAAAATTAAGCTTATAACTTGGGGCATTCAGTTTTAACACATTTTGCGAAATTGGGCGTGTTTTCTATTTTCTTTATTTGAAATGCTAGGAGGGCGTAACTATGTTAAATTAAAGCTAGAACTTGGGGATTCAGTTTTAAACATTGTGCGCCTCAATTGGGCGTTTTTCTATTTTCTTTATTTGAAATGACAGGAATGTGTAAACCTTTTAATTAAAGCCTATAACTTGAGGGAAATCAGTTTTAACACATTTTGCGCCCAATTGGGCGTTTTTTCTATGTTTCTTTATGTGAAATGATTAGGACGTGGAACATATGTTAAATAAAGGTTATAACTTGGGGATTCAATTTTAACACATTTTGCGCCCAATTGGGGTTTTTTCTATTTTCTTTATTGTAAATGACAGGAAGGTTGTAACCTATGTTAAATTAATTAAAGCTTATAACTTGGAAATTCATTTTAACATTTTGTCTGACCACATTGGGCTGTTTTGTCTATTTTCTTTATTGAAAGGAAAGGAAGGGGTAACCTATGTTAAATTAATTAAAGCTTATAAATTGGGATTCCATTTTAACACCATTTTGCGCCAATTGGGCGTTTTTCTATTTTCTTTATTTGAAAGGACAGAAAGGTGTAACTGGGTGTACCTATTGTTAATTAGAGCTTTGAACTATGTGAGGTCAAATGTCACACACCACGGGATGCAAGCGCAACGGGAGAGCAAAGTTGTAAACAAGGTGATTGCTTCTAATGCAATCTTATGCTCATGTCATCAAACATCTACTTTAATTCAGTTGAGATTTCTTTTTATACATGTTTTTTAATAAAAGTTGCACCTGAAAACTAGACAACCATCTACTCCTTTACATGCCTGTTTTAATGTTGTCTTAGTTCTTGTAAAATTATGGGCCTGGCGACCCGACAAGTTTTTTTTAAATACAGTTATTTAGGCAATCATCCATATTGAAAATGTCGGTCATGTGTTATATTGTTTACACAAAATGTCATAGGGGTTTTAAGTGAGGCTAACCCCTCAAATATGAAAATGCTACTTAACTGAAACTGGTCATATAAGTAGAGGTGTGGCCATAGAAGGTCACTGTTCAGGATCACTTCGAACACAGGGCTCGTTTGATGACTTAATCACCCTCATCCCACTTTGAAAGAAAAAAAGAAACAAAGTGCGAAAACCAGGGTGCCCCATCGAAAAATCCAAATGGCCGCCAAATTTTGTCAAAAATTGATTTTGACATAACTCAATTATTTTTTGTTCAATTTGCTTAATTTTGGTGGCAAACCCATGGTTTGGGGTATTAGGAATCATGCTATGCAAATTTCATCTCACCAAGCCTTCGTTTTCTTGAAAATGCCGTTTTTGCTAAAATTGAGCTATGAGGGCGCTTTCCGATAAACTGCGCATGCCGATCATAATTTTTTTTTTTTTTTTTTGATTTAACATTCAAAAGTTGAAGAGAATTTGGTTATTATCAACACTTGCTGAAAATTTGACCTTGCTGGTCTGTGCGGTTTTGCAACGGTAGGCATTAATGTCATAAAAATGGCAATCCAATTGAAACCCCACACGTAGAAAGTCGGGCTGAACCCTGTGTATTCCAATGAGAGTGTTTTTGTCAAATTTTTAAATTGATGCACGGGAAAATGGTAAGTGGTACACAGCTCTAATCTTCAGAAATGATGACGCACAATTTCTGATGATGGCCACCAGTTAAAATTAAAAACTTTTGTATTGATATGTGGGGGGCTTTTTTTCTGGGAAAGCGCCCTCGCAGTCCAAATTTGAGCTAAACTGCAGTATCGAGAAAACGAAAAGTCGTGGTGAGATAGAAATTGCATAGAATAATTATTAGTTTGAATTAAAACACCCAAAACAATAAAAAAAATAAAATGATTAAACAAAAGCTTATCAAGGTATGGTCAAAAATATGATTTTGGCCAATTTGGCGGCCATTTTGATTTTCTTGGGGCACCCTGGTTTTGCACTTAATTTTGTTTCTCGAAATGGGAAAGATCATTTAAAGTCATCATTCTAGCCTGTGGTTGAAGTGATCTGAAACAATGACCCAAATGGACCCCTCTAGCCCACTCTCTAATAAGGAGTAAAACAACATGAATTTTTGGAGCCCTATGAGGCAAAGTGTTGCCTACTAGGCCAGTCGTAGGCGGAGTACCTGTGAAGGTACTTTCCGAGTAGCGCAGAGGGTTACTCCACTACTGTGGCTAGACATGGATACGCAGACCCCTAGAAGGCAACAGCAGAGTACACTACAGGATGGGTACTGCTAAGAAAACATAGCTGTTAAAAGACCCGTTTTTGTTGTAATTTGCAAAAATATAGTTATAAGTGAGTGAGTGAGTATTAAGTTTAACGACAACTCAAAACAATTGTGTTATATAGGTCATGGTGTGGTAAAAAAAACTAACCTTTTTAAATTCAAAATCATTTTAAAACATTACACCATTTTTTACAAAATTCTAAATCACAACATTTTTTTTAAAAATTAACACTATTTAAACCAAACAATTGTAAATAGGGCAAGAGTTTCCTTCATGTCCCCTTCCAAATTCTACATGTAAACAAATTCTTTTTCATTTTTTGGCATTAGGTTAGGGTTGTCTGTTAGTGGAGGCCATATGGTCATTTTCACAATCAGTGGTGTACCTTTTGTACCCCTTGGGGTCAAAATTTATAGAAGTACCTTTTTATTTGTTATTGTCACTAAAAAAATGTACTCCAAGTGATCAATTTGAATTTATTACTGTTTTGGAGCTTAGATCGTATCTTGCAAAATATGTGTAATTTTGGACATAGTGTGGCATATTAGGGAAATTTGAGCAAAAATCATTTTTTTGTGAAAAAATCCATTTTTCCAAAATTGCAATTTATATTGTCAGCAAAAGAGATACTAATTAATTCAAGTATATGTAGTCAAAATTTACAACTGCTTTTTGGACTCAGTCCTGGGTTGATTCAGAAATATTGGAAGGGAAGAGCAAATTTTGATGGAAAATCTCTTATCAACTCACTATTTTAATTTTAAATATGTTTTATGAGCCAATACCCATCAAGCTCCCTGTACTACATCTCTTCAATGATGGTTACTTCCTGAAACAATGCAGAAAAATCGGTAAATTCTTAACAAAAGTTGAATTTGACAATGCAGTCGTTGCAGGAAGGGACAGTTAACATTGTTAAAATATTTCGGAAGTGACAAAGATGTTACATGGCTTTTTGTGAAATAATTGAGAAGAAAACTGACTGTTAAGTTGCATTGACACAACAACATATTCATTCATTCGAATTATAAAGCGATAAAATAGACTTCACAAGGGGTCACAATAAAATTCTAAGGTGAAATTACGGTATATGCTATGTTGCAGGGGAGGAAACTAACATTTGTTGAAAAAAGTAAATCCACATGAGGACTCCTTGTGCAAAGTCTTCAAAATGGACTTCATTGCAACAAATTAATTTTAAGAAAGATTTCATGTATTAAATTCTTAGGAACTTGCATAATTACATCGGTTCGGAGGGTGGTGACAAAAGAGGTAACAAATGTTTCATGACCTGTGTTGATTAATAACACGAAGCTGGTTATATTTTGCATTTTTAAACAGCTTATTCCTTCTAGTTTACAAGAGGAAGAATTCTAGGTTGACCAAAAGAAGAGTATGCAGGACAATGTATTACAGAGGTTGCAGGCCCAACAGTGTACTTGAACTGCTGTAATAGAAAATAAGAAAACTCACTTGGTTTGGTGTACTCACTTCTCGAGCATTGTTTAACTAAAACATAAACATGGGCATCATAAACAATACAACATCACACTTTGTGGGAACGCTATTTACCATGTCCATGATTGGAAAAAATATTCATTGGAAGAGGGCCATGATGGTGAAAAAATATCATTTTGGAGGCCACATTTTGTTAATACAAATGAGAAAGGTTTATTATTATCATCCGCAAGAACCATTAGAACTTAATTTGTTATATTTTCAGTGTCTTTTTTTTCCATTTCAAGCTCATTTCATTAAGTTTTCAATTCTGGATTTCCAGGTTTTTGTTGGAGTCTGTATTTAAATCATAGCATGATTGACATTTCATAGCAAGTTTTGTTTCTTAAACAAATGTGAGTGTTGCTACAGTGGTTAACAAAATAAAATAAAAAAAAAAGATGCTGCAGAGGTATTCATGCCAAAACTGGGAGTTCACCATCTTTGATTTGCGTTTCATTTTGCCATGCATCTAGAGATTCTGATTTCCAAGGTCACAAGATCACCAAAAAACAAGAGCACCAATGGTGCTGAAGCTTCATAAGGAAAGTGTGCTAGAGTTTGAGGAGAGATTGGTTGTTGTTGTTTGTGCTTTGGGTTTTGGTTAGAGTTTTTGTGTCATGTAGTTGTCTTGGATTCTAGCAATTAAGTGTTGGGGCTGGAGGGGAAGGTCATTTGAAGATCTGGTTTTGTTTAACTTGAATTGCTTATGGCTCTGTAGTGGTATGTAACCTTGGTTCTCATTTTTTAAGAGTGTCGTCATGGCTATCCACTGTGGTTTACCCTATTGACCTTTTTGACTTGAATGCCTCTAATGACCTTGTCATGTATAGTTTTATGGCATCAAGCAATCTAACCGCAATCCCACGTTTTATTGCGGACACAAGTGGTCCCCTGTCAACTTTGGTGGCACCAGGGGGACTATAGAAAATGATGAGGTGTGTGTGTGTGCGTGGTGTGGTCCACGCAATATCTCTGGATCAATGCAAGTGTGGGTGTCATCTTTGCAACATAGATACATCTCAAGTAGGCATTGGGTGGGAGGTAAAGGGGGGTCATGTGGCGACATAGGTCAAAGGTTCAATATGGTCAACATAGAGTCAAAAATTTGGTCAAGAATGAGGATATATAGTTATAAGCCTTGTAAGCATGATATCTTTTGATCTAACAAGTATGGGTGTCATTATTTGCACCATAGATGTCAAACAAAGTAGATGGTGAGGATGAGTTCGAAGGGGGCAGGTGGCTATGGGTCCAAAGGTCAAATGGTGCGTCAAAAAATGGGATGATGAAAGGGCTATAGCATGTTGGCATGGTGCTGGATGAGGAAACACTTATTGGGTTGTGGTCAACATTCCAGTGCCGAAAAATTTGAAGGTAATGTTGAAGGTATGTGGGGTCAATCAAGGTCCACTGGATAATACGCTATAACCCTTGTCAAATGTTGGTAGGATGATGAAATGTGGTGAGTGTGGTGAAACATCAGTGCTGAAAAAGATTTTGAAGGTCATTTCAAGGTCATGCGGGGGGTCATTCAAGGTTAAATGATTTAAATTACTATAGAAAAAACCATTGTCAATTGTGGTTTTTAAGATGATGAAACTTGGGGGTGTGGTCAACATCAGTGGTGAATGAAAAAATTTGGACGTTATTTCAAGGGTTCATGTGGGCATTTTCAAGGTCAAACAAAAGCACTAGTAGGTGGTAGGATGGTAAAAACTTAGTGGGTTGTGGTCAGCATTGCAGTGCCAAAAAATTTGAAGGTCATGCGGGGGGGGGCATCTAAGGTCAAATCATAAGTATGTCAAGTAAAACTTTTATCGTCTGAAGTTTAAACAAGGCGGTCCTGAAACCACTATGTCGCCTGTTTGGGCTATAAATGTGGTTTATGACTTTCAAAATTTTAGAACCAACGTTTACTACACAAGTTTCTTGACCATACAACTATTGGTAGTGGAGTATTTGACTTTGGGATTGGACACACAATGTCCTTGAAACTGACCTTCAATTTGTCGGCACTGAAGGTGACCACCCTCACCGAGTTCATTTCCCAATCCATTCCCAAACAGCAAAGTGTCAAGTCACAAATGGTCACATGAGGTCAAGAAAAATGGAGGGATAATACCCAAGGCCCAATGTATTAAATTGTAATGAAAAAATCGATTTGACATTATGTGGATGCGCCCAAGCAGTGTTTACACAATTCGCACCATTTTAAGTCACCCAAAAAGGTCAAAATGGTCACATATGGCCACCGACACGCGGGTGGTGATTATATGTGGATGCTCCAAGGCAGCAATTGTATATAAATGGTGGAAATTTTAAGTAACAACCGTAGGTCAAAAAGGTCATATGATCACCCCACATGCGGGACACTATACAAGGGCCATTTATCTAAGTTGCATAGAAATCGGTCTGGATAGTGATACACCAAGCAGATTTATAATTCTGACCATTTTAAGGTCACCACAAGGTAAAAAAGGTTATACGACATCACCAACATGTGGGACATTACCCCACAAAGAGGCAGTGCAAAACTACGTGTTATGAAAATCGTTTTTGACGTATGTGAATACGCCAAGCAACTGTATAATTCTGGTTCACACAAGGTTCACATGAGGTCATCAACATGTGGGGGACCACTTACCCAAGGGCTAATGTATCAAAGTGTCTTGAAAATCGCTCGACATATGTGCATGATACACCAAAGCATTTTATAATTTTTATAATTTGATCATTTAAGATCACACAAGGTCACACAACATGTGGGCAATTATCAAAGGGCAATTGTATTCAAGTGTCATGGAAAATCAATTGACCTGTGAATATACCAGGTAAATTTCGTTTATTCGACCATTTTTGGCCGAATAGCCTCGAAGGACTTTCTATCAGACTTTTGACTCCCACTGGAAAGGGTAACGGGGGGCTGGGGGGGACCATTTACCCAAGGACCATTAATGCAAGTGACATAAAATGTGTGCATGTAGGCCTAGGTGGAATACAGTGCGCAGACATGCCGCAACTTTGGAATATACAAACGTCAGTATCATAGGAACCAAAAATTTTTGTGAAAGGGTTTTGGGCTCATTTTGGACCCAAAATCAATATTCTGGCGAAATTTGTCAATTTTTGGCCTAAAAGGTTCACTTTACGGCCTGTATGTAGAAATGTCAGTGCGGTGAAAGCTAATTTGGCGCCAAACACACAAAGATGTTTTTTTAATGACATTGAGAAAGTAAATGAAAAAGTCTATAACTTAGAGGCTCATAAATTGAAAAATACGACATAGTACAATGAACTGATCTGAGATAGAGCTCTTAAAAATACAGCTTTTCCAGAAAAAAAATGGACAGAGCTCCGTGTCGACAGCCCCATTTAAAAGGAACTGTCAGTCGGGAACGAGCCCTTATGAGAGTATTTGTTTTTGTTTAACCTATAACAGTCTAAACTTTCAAAAGCTTGAAAACTGTAAAACAAAAACTATTATACTAAAGCAATAAGTGTTTGTAGGTCTATTTTTTTTTTACCCTTCTGCACATTGCAGTTAAATATTGAATCAAAATAGCTTCAGAGGGCATTTTGCATAAAGCAGTTAAATAGTTAAATCAAAAATATTGATGAAGGTGAACCATCCGAAAGTCCGGAGAGGAAAAAATGTCGGAAACTATTTTAACATACTTGAGAAAATGAAAAATCTTCTTTTCAAATCCAGGTCCTTTTATTCATTTGGAAAGATTGCCTCTTCCTTAAATTTTACTGTTCTGTATTAGTTTCTTCCTTTATTACACTTTCTTTTATTTAGTAATGCTACTAGTTTCCGTATGTTTGGCGGGGAAACGTAAGTCCGTTATTTCGTATCATTTTTACCGCTACAAAATTACGAAAAATACGTACTAGAGGCATGTCTGTCAGGCCGGCAAGTGTTGTTTGGGTGTTAAAATTTTTACTACACGTACGCACAGACACACAGACTCGTACATTAGGGCGTTGTGGGTCTAACAAAAATGTTTCATATGGGACGTTCTTGAATTCAAAATCATTTAGCAAGTAAATGTTTTCCTAAAATCCATCATGATTTAATTGCCCCGCGCGCGTTACTAAACACATTCGCGTTGCTCCGGCTGCAGCTTGAAATTGTTCCATTTCCCCCCTTGTTTATTTGTTAATCATTTCTTCAAGAAAATAATTTTCGCCTCTCGGACATCATCAGATGAAAAAAATGCTAAGATAAAAAAACATTTCATCCTCATGTTTGTGTAGTCTTGTCACGAAACAGGAAACTACTGGCAAAAAATTTACAATCAAATCACAAGGTAGACCCCCCTAGTATGGGCCTAAGTTTTATTTTCCGATCGGACAGATGACTGTTTTAAGACAGAATGAGTCGGGTTCGTTAACTTTCCAAAAAGGTAATTACGTCACGGAAGGAAGATTCTGTACAGATTAAATTACGTCTATGCAGGTAATTCCCGTCGGAACAATCATTATACGGAATAGGGGAGATCGCATCAACTAATGAAATCTTCCTGTTCGTATTCCACCTCATGTAGGCTAACAATCTTAATGGTCATAAACAGCTTGTGAGATCTTTCCGCTAATTCATATTTCTTTATCAGAGCTCGGTGAACTTAGGTAAAAATTGCGTCCCCTCCCTTCCGCATATTTACAAAACTGTGGATGCGGTGGCCGTGGGCTTTGTGACACTTGCGAGCTAAACCGGCCCATTTTCTAACCTCTCATAAGAGCTCTGATAAATTACATAGGGGGGCCTATGAACAAGGGTCATTTTCAGTTGTTGTCTTTACTATATTAGGGTGGAGAATATTGAATGAGCTGAAGATACTTCTTCCCTGTGAAAAAAACGGGGAATCCCCAGGTGACGTAACTTAATCAGGAAATCCTACAAAACATCCACGGCTTTTAGAGAAGATGACGCCATGTTGCGTCGTGATTTTTTTCTGGCCGTAGGCGGCTACATGTATGCTGCAATTATTTTAAACAAAGCATTTTCTGTTTCCTCTAGATAGATAACAGTATGAAAAATTTGTGCGGACTTGCAGGATGCAGTATAATCACATATTTTCCAAGGCCTGGTGCTAGGCCTTACGTGTGTTATATTCCCACTGGCCACGGGGCTGTTATGGAAATTAGTGGTTTGCCTAGTGTAATCCTTGTGCCAAGCATGGACAAGGGGAGAGGCCCAACATTGAGCACGGCTTCTCATTCGCCGGTAAACGCCAAGGGCAGCCCATATTGTTATATCAGTTGAGGCGTGTGATGTTGATCACCTTCTCACCCAGGTATTTAAAATGAGCCACAATTGGTGGATTTCCACAACTCGCAACGACAAGAACCGATGAATGAAGGACCAGAATCATTCAGGCTATTGGATTTTAAACTAAACCTTGACCGAGGGGTCGAGCCAGGGGATTTCGTTACGTATTTTTTATTAATACAGTCACATGATATTGTAACCAACTTCTCAATCACGCACTAATGCATCTATGGTGGGTAGCAACAAGGAGTGGATAATGCAAATTAGCATCCTGCAGGTATTGAAAGGATGAGCCATTAGATTTAAAGGGGTGTAAGCCTAGGGTTGTCTTTTGTAAGATGACCAAGAACAAAAATATTTAATCTGGCAAACCTCAATTTTGCGTAAAAATAGCCATAGTAGTTTAATAAAAGTTAATATAGTAACGAAATTCGTGAACCTCGATCCTGTGGACAAGTTATTCGACGCCTTTTGTGAAACAGGGAAGGTGTGGCTTTCCTGTTGTCATTAACAATGATGCCCACCCCTTGTACGTCCATACCCAAATCTGCAGGTCATGTTTAGTACATAACATTTAAGTTGCGTTAAACATAAAACACTAACATACGGGGTTAAACTCAAACAATTTAAAAATGGAGCATTGGACATTAAAAAAAGCATCGCGATGTTAATCAAGGAAGACGCGTACGAATTGATCAAAAAAATTTTTTGAAAACTCCAATTTGAGAAGCCGATTCTGTATTATCCTACAAATTTCAAAACTTCTAGGTATTGCCCCACACACACAAAAAAAAAAACCTTTGAGCACAATGGTTGCTGCCGGGAGAGGGCAATTTTCAATAACAAACACGCCATTAAGTCAATGGTAAAACAAATTAAAATTTCCAAATTTTGAATATTTAAAACTGCGTACTCATTGTTTGCAGAGGGTTGGCATGACAACAACGGAACAACGGAACAGCGAAGAGCTGGCATTTCGCATGGCAACATCCCGTGGTCGATTTACTTGAACCAAATCATGACAAATAAAATGACACACATACATTATAAAACTTCAAATAAAACTTAAAATAACTTTATTAAACAATAAGCTGTTTACAATAAAAAAAAAAAATAACCAAGATACAACAAGTCCAAAAAGAAACTCTTTGACAAACGCAATCGCACTGACCCGGCAATCCCATCCATGTCCCTTTGAATTAAATGGTATATTCTTCACATTCGTAACCCCGACCTTTACAAACTCGAGAGGATGAAAAGAGGTTGCGATAAGCTTACATAAGCCTAACAAATAACGAATTATTAAAAAATAAAACCATACAACTAACATTATCACAAAACATAGGCACAACCCCGAAAAAAACCTTAATCATGCCAGGACTCCACTTAGAAAATCAACTTAGATCCCTAACACAACCCTTGGTATACACCCTATATATGAATATTTATGGGACAGAGAATTTTTTACAAAAACACTGCTGCAAATTCATACGGACGATGACATACATCCTTGACGCATGGAATGGACGTAAAGGTATTTACACCACATACACATTGCAATCAGTGCCTGATTCTGATTATTTGCTCGTGTTATTTGAGTTTATATTTTATCTAGGTTTCGCTATTAAAAAAATCGCGCTGTGCGCCGGCCGCGTTCGCTATTACAACAAACACATACGTGGATTATTGACTTTGATATCTTGGGTACGGGGTTACACATGCGACAAACACAAAAACAAACGGGGAAGGGGGAAACTAAACACACTTCTAGGCCTGATTTTGATGACAAATTTTCATTTCAGCTTGAAGAGCACATCCCACACTTTCACACGACCAATTTGGAACCAAATATGATCAAGCAAGGGCAACGGAGATCGGCCTAGACTTTTTCGCCCGCTCTGCCAACGGTACGCTTAGATTAGCTTCACTCATGAAGTAAAAATCATGTTCTATTCTTAGCAGCCTGTCAAAGTTTATGACTGATGAGCAAAATTCAGTCATTGGGTTGACATCAAAACAATTAATGCCATTCCATGAGAACCCTTCTGAAATTCTAACATTCCAGCGCGTTACCTGCTTCATTTGTTGATTGCGTGGCCACGCCCATTGATCAAGTGATTAGGTTTACCTGTAACTAAAGCTTCAATGTTGATCCCCTTTAATTTGTCTAGGGGACACTAGCAGGAATTATTTTGCTTGGAAGAGTTTTTAAATAAATGTCTGCATGTGAGGAGACCGGGAAGGAAAAAATGTGCCCTCTCAAAAGGTTGGGAACCTTAAAGTACCACTAAATTTACCCCTCCCAACTTTCTTTTATTTTTGTGTTGATAACAAAGAAAATTTTGAGTAGATTTCACTTTCTTTTGAATCTGATAAAGTAACACTTAGTGATTTGAAATATTTGCAGTTTCAAAGATTTTCCTCCGTCTATATTAAAAACGGGCTAGGTCAGTATTTTGTACAGTATTAAAAAGATCATGCACGTAAGCATTAAATTAACTTGGCATATAATCCTTTTGAACTTTATATTGCATAGGGTGATACTAACCAGACCTATCAATGTAATTTGTTGAAAAAGAGTTTTGGACCTATTTTAGTCCTAAGATCAGGTAGGATATGTAAACATTGTACTGTTGTAAAGAAAATTATTGGCAAATCATTGGGTGGAGCAAAAATACAATACCATTATAGCATTATAGATAGCTATATTTAGTTGTTAAAGTATACTTCATCTGGATGAAAAAAAAATATATCAAGTCTCTTTTCAAGAGCAGCGATTGTGTGGTCTAGCAGTTCCAGGTTATTTTTATCGTGATTCTTTTTGGATTCAGGCCACCCTTAATTATTAAGGGAACCTAACTTTAATTTAAAAGGAGGGCATAAAAATTTTAGATTTCTGCCTGTATGATGAGCACAAACATGATTAATACCCAAATTAGAGCATTTAGAGAACCTTAGCGCATGGATCAATAGCTGTGGGTGTCCCCGAAAATGGAAATACATAGTATTTCAACAGATGATGAGGGACATTTATACAAATCAAAAGTGTTGGTGCTCAATTTGCACTAGCTGGTCAACAAAGGACTGTGCGAGTAACAAAGTATCATTTTGATTTACTTGCAGAGACAATGCACTTAAACTAGTAAAGTTTTACATTTTGTGGTCAACTGAAATGTACTTAAGCTAAACTTTTAAATATAGCAAGCAACCAAACAAAACAAAATTACAAACTACGTACATTAACTCATGCAAGGAAAGACAAACTAGAGGTATTCTGCGTACATGCTAGCATTATGCATCCGTCATGTCAAGTTTGGATAATTAGTGGACTTTTGCACATGGGTTCACCATTTTTTAGCCTGTTATCATACATTGTGGCACAGCACGTAAACTTTCTGAAAAGGTAGGAATTCTCAATATAAAAATTGGATCAAATCTCAAAAGTAATGGTCAAAAATGAAAGGGACATAATATCCCAAACGTAAGGTCTCCCTAGGGGATTTACCCATTTCTATTAATGGGGTCAGTGAAATTACTGCACAGGCTAATACATTGAGTATTTTAAAGATACTACAGCAGCAGTGGTACCTGCCAGTGTGCCCCTCTTTGAATGGGAAATGTAATATTGCACAGTTACAGGCGAATTTATCGGAAAAATGTCAAGTATTCCTGTTCTCCGTTTAAACCATTGGGTAAAACATTATTGTAAGCCCTGTGCTGATTTAGTGCTTAAGATACTTTGTTATTAAAATGATACTTGTTTTATTGCAAATTGCAAATGACTTAATTTTGCTCAAATTTAAACTTGTATGAGACCCCTTCTATTGGAACAAATGGAATAGATGGGTTCTGTTGGTGATCTCCGCTTAGACTTTAATCCCCAAGGAAGTCATTGCAAAACTCAAGATGGTTGGTGAACTCTTGTTTTGGCATGGAATGAACCCGCAGATTAGGCAATTTGTTATAACCAAGTAGTTGTTGTGTTAAAACTTGTTACTTTGAAATATTAATGGCAACACAACTGGCCTTGCAATAATGTTGTATATATACCATGTTAAACCAATGTCACCTCGCGAAACAATATTATATTGGGTTACTTTCTCTAAAACATGCACAACATGGTTGTTTGGTCAAACTTATACCTATTTTATTATCTTAAGAGACTTTAATGGAAATTCATCATTTTAGTAAAAAACAAAAATTCATCAGGCACATTTACTAGTCACAAAGACATGTTAGCGTCCTGGCATTTTCTATTCAAATGGCACAAAAAGTAACAAATACACAAATAACACTGTTAATTAGTCAAATTATCCAATCTGTATGTTTATAAAAACATCATTACATCATTTGAATAATGTTTCTTTCCAAGTAAACATCACCATCAAACACAGTAAGGCTCCAAGCTCCAAAAATGAGCATTTACTTGTTAACAAAATTATGTCATCTCCGAGACAAAAAAATTTCAGTCTCGGGCAATTTTAAAGTTACTTGTGGCAGCCACCTTGGTGAGTGTTCACCTATCATGTAGCATCACTACTATCACTACACCAGAGATATCAGCAGCAAGAGATTTCTATTAAGCAAGTAAAGCTGAGATGTTTAACTTAACTTTTTCCGATGACAATGTGTTTCGTTTTCGGAGGTGACAGGTGCTAACGGAAGTAACATTGTTGTATAATTTGAAATATGTTTGGTGTATTTTTTACAACTTTTATTCAAGTAAAATGTTAAGGCATGTTCAACATTAAAAGAAGTTCAAAACATGGCCCTTGTATCTCTTTAAAAATAAACACTATCAGTTCATTGTTGCGGAGTGACGAAAATGTTAACGGAAATGTTAACATTGAATTTGAATTACGCACAAAATCTCAAAGAGGCGAAGGATCAAAATTCGTTGAAACTAAATGCAAGTCATAATGGTAGTTGTTGCAATACACCAAAAGCAAGAGAATTCTTATTAAATATAGGAGTCAACAGTTTGTTATAAATAGGCATGCATTGTTAACGGAAATGTCACCTCGAACGCTGAATTGCAACGACCTGTCCCCGTAACGAGAAGCAAGAAAATGTGGAAACCCAAAATAGCATTATAGGTAGGACACTTGTCTATAATAAAAAAATAAAACAAAACTGGGAATTCAATGCAGGGTTAAAGTACATGCTTTGAGAAAAAATAGAATGTAAATTTAGGGTACAACCAAAAGTGCCAAGTTTTGACCACATAAATGGCCACCAAATCCAAAAGAAAAAAATAAGGAGGGTTTGTTAAGCTAGATGAGCTAGCCCCTATATATGATAGTTTACAAAACAGAAAAATATCTTGAAATTCTTCTTGAATTAGTGAGATACACATCATGAAGTGTCAAACTGAAAGTTACACCACTGATTGTGAAAATTGCCATATATAAAAATGAATTTGTTTTCCTGTTAAATTTTAAAGGGGGAGTACATATGGAACTCTTTCCGTAAATAGATACATCTCATTCACTGATGAACCAAATCATCAACCATCCATGTATAAAAAAAAATAACCCATAATACACTATCAAATAGAAAAACACAGCTTCATCACAGATACACTGCATCAAATCTACATTAAAATTAACGGTATCACCGTACACACATACACTGATGACAAAGTTTATCACCCATCCATGGATCATAAAAAAAATTCAACTACATATACTAATAATCACATCAGTCCCCTTTAAAAACACAACCAAGCACCAGTATGAAACTTACAGATGAAATAGATGGTCTTATATCTCTGTACATATGCAATTGATAAATAGTAAAATAGTAATATTTTATGTTAACCAATACAGATTATTAACTAGTGTCCACGAGTAATACAATTATCATATTCTTTTTAACAAGTACATTTAAATAACAGTCATGAATAGAAACCGTAACAGTCATGATACACCTTAAATTTAAATACAGCAACCTGCCTGTTCAAAAAACAGACGAGTTGTAGGTACTGCATCAATTAATGCATCAGGTGTACCCTTGGAGTAGAGCTAAGAGTACACTGGAGTAGCCCAATATGGGTTACACCGTGAGTAATAATCTCTTGTGTTAACGATAGGTCCTAAGTATTCGTACTAATGGCCAAATCTAATTCAACAACCTGAGCAAATTACAATTTCTGGATACCGCTAGCTTCCTATACATTTGAGGCACTGAATTTCAACAATAACAATTGAAGTATAGTATTTCTTCCTTCTGGTGTTCTCTACTTTACATCATAGACTAAATGATTTGTTCACAGGGATATGTTCATTAAGTTACATGTTTTGTGGTCTCTTGATGGTACATACTACCATATCAGTCAGCATGTACTGTAGTATGCTACTCTAGCTAGTAAATGAGGCATAAAGAAACTTATGGAAATATTTCCATTACGGCATGCTTCTCGATGATCTGCGATTACTCATGGCTTGTAGAGTTACCATATTATTCTTAATAATAAGAACCACATCCTAATTAAAGTGGGCCCACCCATCAAATTCTTCTACACAAAAGTGTTATTATCAATCTGGACTGGGATCATGATTAGGAAAACTGGCATCTTGACTATCATGTGAATAAAACATACCTTTTGAATGTTACCTAATTAAAAATAGGCAGCCTAGATATTTCAACATTTGTTAAAAAAAACCCTGGCTTGTTAGCTCAATTGGTAAGAACCCGCCGTCACTATATACGGAGGTTGCCAGGTTCGGTTCCGGCCAAGCGCACATGGGATTTTTTCAACACATGTTTGCGCTGGCCATCTCCAGGAAAAGATTATAAAAAGCATCCTTGTCTGCCTTGAGAACTAAGTAGTTAAAATTTTCATTGAACAGATCTGTTTTATTAATGAGAAATATCTGAACAACACACTGGGCACTATCGAGAAACAATTGGTAATTTATTTAAAATTGTAGTATTAGTTTGCCTCATTGAGCAAGCTCAAATAAAAACACATCAAATCCAAGTGTGACATCTGAAGAGCAGCTGTAAAATTCCCAGGTTCAAATTCTGGCATTCGTACTAGAAGAACATCACCAGACCACATATGTTAGGAATGAAAATCCTAGCAGCAGACGGTTTATCACGCCGTACAAACGCAACTATATCCACACTGCCATGACTCCCTATGACAGGTAGAGGGGACATCATTTGGATGCTGTGACCCAATAGTACTGTGGCTCTCGCATACTCACACCAGACGTCGCATATTTATGGACCATTATTTTTGTCTAATCGCGATTTGCATAATATATATGTCACACAAGCCTTCACGTATACAACGTAGGGCATGTTAGATCTGAACACACACAATCTTCTACCACCATAATGTAATTTATAAAACTTCCCCCTTTTGACTTCACCAGGTTAGAATGCCAGAGCTGCTAGACCACTGCAAGCCAGTACAATTATTATTGAACACGAATCCGTCCTCGCTTCGTCGAGGTGCTTTTTTTCTCCTGTTTCAATTCTTACATACAGCATAATGGGACAGATGGGTTTGATTTCTTAACGTCTTTCCTGATGCCTGATTTATAATGACGAATTACCTGTGTCGTGCTGTTGATAGCTTGACGGTCCCGCCTGATATTCACTTTGCCGTTCAATTCTAGTAGCAAAATCAATCTGTTGATTCACATGGAAACATTTTTAAATTATATGGTTTAACAAATTTTGAATACAAAAAAATTCTCAAGGACATTAAGGACAATTTGGCGATAATATCTGCTTGATAAAATGAAAAGGAAAATTGTTTGATTGATGGAATCAATTTTGTACAGCTAGCGGAAGCTCCATCGGATCAATAGTATTTTAGTCATGGGATTGAATTAGTAAACAACACCGGTTTGAAATGTTTCTCTTTATTACGCATATTACATGCATATTGCCACCTAAATTTCTTTTGTGTCAATCCCAAATTATTAATTTAGTCACTAACAATATCAAAATATGAATAATAAGAATAAGTCAGTTCTCCAGACTGACATAAAATTTGAGTTCACAACCAAAAGCAACAAATGGTTTAAAAGCATGGGCAGAAAAGGAAGGAAATCCACCGGTACACACCGGAGGGCACGACTGACATCCAACACTAATACAACCAATGTTTACATCCACTTCTCACCATTCATGATATTCTGACTCAACAATAAGGCACAAATTAAGGTCAGCAGTTATATCACACAAACATCACAAAGGTATGCCAATCTGACAAGTCTCCAGAAGTTGTCGAGCGGCCACATCCGACAGACATGTACGGGCTAGCCCAAGTGGTTCTCCCTTCCCTTGCTCCGTCCGGCTCTCTATTCCTCACCGATACTGTTTCCCAAGGTTTTTTGTCAAGGTTAGTTGTTGTACTCCCCTCTGTCTGCCCGAAATCTGTATCAGCAATCTCTGCATATGCCGAATCCAAGTGACACTTGGGTTATCAGTTGGGTCTGTATAATTGAGTCTTGAGCATACAGCATGTGTAGCCTGTGGCATCTATTATATTATTGCCAACAACTCGCACTCACACACAACCCATATGCAGGAGAATTCCAGTGCATGGACTAGCATATCTAGACAGAAAACCCCACATCCACTCCTGCCTGGCTACTGCATTCATATGGTCAGATATTACCACGTTCCTTGCAGCTCAGCTGATTAATATGCAAATCCGGCTGTATCACCTCTACCTCTTCATTTCAGATGCTCATCATAATGATCTCATTAATCTATCAAACAAGGTTACTGTGATGGCAGGAGATATATTTTATGTAATTTTTCTCATGGGTAGTGATATTTACGGCCAATCAGATGTGGGCATCCTTTTGGATAATCAGTTCTAATTGACTGCACCTGTTAGCCTGGAATTCTGAGATATCATGAGTTCTTTTGTCGGAGACCTAAAATACGGTCTGATAACAGTGAAATAAACTAGACAAATTAAATCACATTGATTGTGATGGATGCTATGACGGGATAATTGTATAAATAGATTGCCAGGACAGAAAGAAAACCTGTAACATAAACAACCACAATACATAATTGCCACATTCAAGGTTTTTTTCTCTCCAGTATCTGCTAGTATTTTTAACTTGTCCCGTTCTTTCCCCATCTTTATACTAGGACCCCATGAATAACCTTATTTTTTTCAATTTCTTTAAATATTTTTTTTTTGTGGTGTTAAAATTAACACTCACAAAAACTCAATACTGGTTGCAATGTTTACAAGCTTTATAAAGATCTAATTACTCAAGAAAATTCACCAATATAGTGTTCAAAATAATAATCAAGACACAGTCCATATGGTAAAAATTTAAATGTTCTCAAACTTTGACCTGCTTAAGCTATTTTTTTAATCAAAATTTTTATTATCTTCTTTTGTAGGCTGGAAAAAATTCAAAAATTTTTCCCAGGAACATGATGAAAATTTCCATCCAAGATTTCAAAATTTCCATCCAAGATGCAAATTTCCCTTCATTTTATGTATTTCTTTAAATTTACATTACAAAATATCCTCTCAAAGCAAAATTTCCCAGGACAGTTTCCCAAGTTTCCCCACTTTTCCAGGCATGATATTTTGTTTTATAATCATTCCAATAAAAGCTCAATTAGCCATGAACAGCAAATTACTACTTCAGATGGTATGATAATAAAAATAACAAGTGCATTCAACAAACACAATATACACCAAAAAAAACAAATTCATAAAACATTAAACATTTTCATCACTCCTGTTTAAAATATCAAACATCAATTTGAACTCCGTCATTTGACATTGTAACAACAGCATGATAACTTTTGAATGAAAATATTTTGCTAATAATGTCTGGTCGCAGGTATTGGGTTAACATTTCAATCATTTTGAATCCAATTAACAAATGTGTACTGTGTTGATTTTGTTGTTTACATACAATGACAGTGTCCCCCTGCTTTATATGCATGGAGTGTGTTCTGAGGGGGTTCCTAGGAAGCACCCCTTAGGAATAGTAAAGGGAAGCAAAAATTAGACACGGGGGTGGGGTGGGGTGAGCGGGGAGGGGTTAGATCTTTCTTTTTTTCACTGCGTCTAGCGGGCAACGTTTGTTTTGTTTTAAAACTTTCACACCCCCTGAACCTCAAATTGAAGCAATCCCTTTGAGACTGTTTTTTTCCCCCAGGCAATCACCCTCAATTGATTTATATACTATTGCACTTAGTGCAATACATTGCAATCTGATAAGTAATGCTCCCTTTTGAAATTAAACATGCATTTAAAAGAGTTACGAAAATATTCCCTTATCCTACCATATCTGGCAGCAAGGTAGGTTGTAAAAAAAGGTGTCAACAAGATATTTTGAGTGCATCCAAACTTATTCATTAGTATGATTTTCGTGTAAATTTAAAAAAAAGGCACTCAATAGATGTCTTACCCTTGTTATGTGGCTACAGAAAACGTCCTACGGGTGAAAACAAAAGGCAATTGTTGATTTGGTTAGATTTCATGATCAAACATAAGGCTGACTTTCCTATTTGCTCCACAGGAATTAGAAATTCCACAATTTTGTACCAAAAAAAGGAATTCCTCATCTTAATTTATTTCAGATGGGGATATGTTATACATATACATAAGGAGTGTTATATGTTGAAATCCAACAACAGTGACAGGATCGCCGAAGGCGCAGCCCTCAGGCGAGCAGAGCGAGGCATCCTTGAGCTAATTAGCATCTGTCAGATGGAGTCATATTTCTTTAAACCATGTACAATCAAAGTTTCACATTTTAGGTGACGCCTATTTTTTTTATTTGAAATCTCTGATGCACCTCTAAGTGTATGAAGGGGATCCAAGGGGTGGAGCAGTCAAACATTTTTGTTTTTTAACAGTAAATATTTGTGTCCAAAATTATTAGTAATTGCCTAGAAATATCAGTTGCGCATATTTTGGTGGAAAAAATCAAATCAGCCATGGCGTTATTATGCTATTAGAATAATTAAGCATTTTGGTGGCGATGTTCCAAAATTTGTTTTGCCCCTTATCGTACGTGGAGTAACTTTTTAAATTTTTAATTTTACTTTTGTTTTTCATTGGAAATCTTAATGGTGAAAAAGCCAATTTTATGGAAAAAGTCCTTTGGGAAAGTGGTTTTTCATTTTTTGTTGCCGGAGAATTGGATGCGCGTAGTAAAAAAAATTGGTTTTTGGACTGCCATTTTGAATCGTACAAACCGAGTTTCATTTTTTTCCCTGATCTGTGGTCATGTTTTGTGATGTACCCCATCACATTACCAGAGTTTTGGTTCATTCCTCTATTAAGACGCTCATGAAATTGCCTAGCATGATCTTTCTACAAGAAAGATCAAAGGATTACAAGGAATTATACAGCTTTATTCCGTAAAAGATCTTTACTATGTCCTAACTCATAATATCGTGCTCTAGGTTAAGACCATAGTTCTGGTAAAAATCACCGTTAAGGACAGGAATTGTCACCTACGTAAATTAAGCTTAGAACTTGGTGATTCATTTTAACACATCTTTTGCGCCCAATGGGCGTTTTTTCTATGTTCTTTAGTGAAATGACAGGAGAGTTTTACGTACATCAAATTAAAGCTCGGTACTTAGGGATGGCAGTTTTAACACATTTGCACCCAATTGGTGGGCGCATTTTCTATGTTCTTTATGGAAATGACAGGAGGTTGTAACCTACGTTAAATTAAAGCTTTAAACTTTGGGATTCCGTTTTAACAAAATTTGAATTAACAAAAAAATTTTTTATTTTCGTTATTTTGAATGACAGGAGAGTTTTATTACCGTACATCAAATGAAAGCTCGTAACTTAGGGATGCCGTTTTTAAACATATTTTGCACCCAATTGGCGCATTTTTTCTATTTTCTTTATTTGAAAATGGACCGAGGTGAAACCTACGTAAATTAAAGCTTATAACTTGGGGATGCAGTTTTAACACATTTTGGCACCCATTGGTGTTTTTTCTATTTTCTTTATTTGAAATACAGAAGGTGCACTACGCTAAATTAAATGCTTATAACTTGGGGATTCAGTTTTAACACTTTATGCGCCCAATTGGTTTGTTCTATTTTCGTTTATTTAAAATGACAGGAAGTTTTTATGTACATCAAATTAAAGCTTGTAACTTAGGATGCAGTTTTTACATTTTTGCGCCCAATTGGCGTTTTTTTCTTCTATTTCGTTATTTGAAATGACAGAGTTTTACTTACATCAAATTAAAGCACGTAACATGACGTAGGAATGTAGTTTTTACATATTTTGCACCCAAATTGGGCGCCTTTTCTAGTTTCTTTATTTGAAATGACAGGTACGTGTAACCTACTTTAAATAAAGCTTGTAACTTGGGATTCCGTTTTAAACATTTTGCGCCCAATTGGGCATTTTTCTATTTTCTTTATTTAGAAAAATATAAAAAAAATAAAAAATTAAATGTAAAAGCTGGTAACACTTAGGGATGCAGTGTTTACATATTTGCCCACTTGGGGCGCCTTTAGCTTTAAACTATGGAGGTCAAAGGTCAGCATACCAGGTCAGTTCAACGGGAGACCAAGTTGTATACAAGGTGATTGGTTCTAATGCAATCTTGTACATGTATCAAACATCTACTTTAAATCGGTATATTTCTTTTTATACATGTTGTCTGTAATTAAAGTGCTAACTTCAAACTTTTGAATGTTTGTTCTTATTTTCTTGTAAATTATCCTGGCGACCAGACACAGTTTTTTTTTAAATACTTGTTTGTTGAAATCCTGTTCCTCCCCCCAGGCTTTCTTGTCCCTTACATCATCAGGCATGTGAAATCTGAATTTTTATCAGAAATTTTTATTTTAAAAGCAGCAGATTTTTTTTTCGGCATTTTTTTTCTCCCCTGGTACTGAGGAGACGCAAATTTGATCTTAGATTCCTTTGACCTTTTGGGTCCTCTGAAACCCTGCTAAGAAACATCAGACTGTCTGACTACCTTCATGCAAATATCCGGCCATATGTCAAAGATAACGAAATGCATAGCCAGACACATTCATTTTTTTAGACCTGTGATTGGGGTTTTGGAAAAAAAGAACTGAAAAAGCTGAAACATAGTAGTGTTAAAACAGGTAAAAAAGTCGAAAACAGGATGAAAATGAAAGAAAATTTAAGCTAACAATTTGCTCTTGAAAGCATTGATAAAGAGATGAAACGGCTACTAAAGCTGAACTCTCGCAGGTCTGTGTAATAGAGTTTTTAATCTTAGCTTGTTTGCACCAAAGGTATATGCATAGCACAAAGACACTAGCTTTTTAATTTCATCATGACATACAATGTCAGAAGCCAGTAAAAATATTGTTTTTAGTCACAGTGATGGAAAAATGGACTTAAATTTGAAAAGATAATGTAGACTGTAATTAATGGATGTCTTTTAGTGAGTAGAAAAGTTAGCCTTGTATTACTAAAAATTGTTCTACATGTACAGGTCTAAATGTTTGATATCTTCAATCACGCGCTTTTACACGGGAATTTTTTTTATTCTATTCATTTGCAGCATCTTAGATCACAATTTTTTATAAGATCTACTGTACACAAGATTTAGCCCAAGGTGTATGTGATTATATGGACATGTCTTATTACAAACTTATGATTCTTAAGGTAAAAAAAAACTTGTCTCAGAAGGACCGTGTGCATTTTGTTTACAAATTGGTCTGTTAGGGAATTTGTTTTTTAGGTTTTGCTCACTTGAAGATTTTGTTTTAAAGGAGTTTGACGGGTGATTTGTTTACGCGCAAGCTGCTTTACCTTCAGCATTCTGTTTAAAGCCCAGTCATGGACAAAATGGAAAGAATTTTAGTTTTTGAAGGTGCGAGGATCTGTGCAGAACCGCGGAATAAAAATGTGCGTTTGTTTGCGTTTATTATTTATATTTTTCTTCCGCCCCAACAAGACGCCCAATTTGAAAAAAGTGTCCAATTCAGTGGTTTTGTTTCGGACGTGTGTAATGAAAATTGTAAGTAAGTCGGTGACCCTCATTTTTATTTCAAAATTTTAACGAATGAACCTGAGCGAACCCAACATATTTAGAAATTACAATTTTTTAAATTGTTTTATTTGTAGGCGAATCCAAAGTCAAATTTTGACTTTCCCATTAGACTTGCGTGGTTTAAAAAGTGACAAAACTACCTTTTTTGTTTGGGCGATAGCTCAAAACAATAGTCGGTGACCACCATTTTTTATTCAGATTCTTAACCCTACCCGGACGGGTGTTTTTTGCCGAACGATCGGCCCATGCAACGAGGTGCACTCTATTTTTATTTTAAAGCCAGATGCAACGAGAGCAAAATTTTGCCGTTCATTGCATCGCGGCGTTGTTCCCGGCCACAGGAATAAGTAGCGTAAAGTAATAACGCCCAGATGCAACGAAGAACAAAGCGTCATTTTCCCGGAAGCGGCCCAGATGAACGAGGAACATCGCATCATTTTCCCCGGAGACGGCCCAGATGCAAAACGAGGAACAAGCGCATCATTTTCGCGAAAGACGTCCCAGATGCAACGAGGACAATCGCGTGCGAATCAATGGGAACAGGGATAATAAATATAAATAAAATAAAAAATAATGGATTGCATACGGCACATGATCTGCCATGAAATTTTGTAGCTTATTAGTTCGCCAGCGTGAGTGGGCTATTACGCTACGTCATGTCTTGCGTGGCGCTATTACGCTACCGGTCATGTCCGGTTACGTCAGGATGGCGTTTATCATAATTAAAAAATAGCTTTATCTAAAAAATGGTGGCGCTATCACCATCGAAATTGTCTATTGGGCATTTGTACACAGTGTCACCAGCCTGATGCAACAGCATTGTTGGCGCGGGGGGCCCTTATGCGAAACCGTCCGAAATGCAGTGAAAAGCATAGCATCATTTCCCGGACGACGTACCCAGGTTGTTGCAACGAGGGAACCATAGCGTTCATTTTCCCGAGGAAGACCGGCCCAGATGCATATGAGGAACATCGCGTCATTTTCCGTAAAGACGGCACAGATGCAACGAGAACATCGCGTCATTTCCGGTGACGGCCAGATGCAATGAGGTTCCAATGAGAGTCATTTGCACGACAAAAATAGTTGTTGACGGCCGAGATGCAACGAGAAACATTTTCCGACCGGTACACGTTTTTGTTGGCTATCATTAATCTCGCCGCGTTAGGGTAATCAGCACCAGTGTAAATTACCATATGACTGGTTCCAGATTAGACCTAGGGTTTTAAGTGCCAAAGTGTAAAAAAGTGAAGGTGCTCTAACAATGATCAAAAAAATGTTTTCTAGGTTAAAATTTGAGTAGAATCCAAATCTGAAGTCAAAAATGCAAAAAGGTTGATGCTTTCGAGATATCGCATTTTGGAGTATGCGGCAATGTCGAGTTCCATAGAAACCTATGTTTTGCTGAAAAATTGCATCTTGCTTGGAAAAAAAAAAAATTACTCAAATATTTTGCAGTTTGACAAAAATGTAATACTATTATCTGTGGGAATATAATTTGGGCATAATCGATTAACTTTTCAAACAATGTCGCCCTTTTGTTTGTTTTTCGCGGTTCTCGAAACGCTCAATTTTAGGTAATTGGATTCCACAAATTGAAAAAAAAAAAATTTCTCAAATTTTAGACAGGGTGAAAAAAATTTAATACCATAACTATGTAGGGACTTGCATTGGGCATAATCGATTAAATTTTCAAGCCTATAGCTCTTTTAGTTCTCATACTTCCAATTTTATTGAACAGCAGTATTTTTTTCGCGCACTGGAAAAATCAAGGGGAGGGAAAACCATTTTTTATTTTGGGAATTATTCCTATACTTGAAATGAATCAAGTTAGGTATCAATTTGAAGCTCATGAAATTCTGCATAAACTGACAGGTAAATCATCACTGTAGACCCCTTCCTTTCCAGAGATGCGATTGTGCAAAGCAAAATCTTTGTTCGAAAGTGCTAAATTTCGAAATTTGTCACGGGACATGTTAAATTTGAATGGGTCTGGTGTGAAAATTATGAAATAATTTATAAAACAAAGACTTGAATCCATAGTTAGTACCTTTAACTGATTATATTAACATTTAAAGGGTCATGTATACGTATATTGTAGACTCTGCAAGTATTCAAAAGTTGGAGGTGAAAATTTTTGTCACCCGAAAAGTGTGATTTCGGCAAATCGGCCGTAAATCAAATATTTTGTATGCAAAAAACGGTGTATGGAACAGGGTTTTCGATTAAAAATTCATAATCTATTGAACAATTTTATCCTAGAAAAAGACATCGTAAAAATAAACATGGTATTTTTTTTAAAAAAAATAAAATGATTTTTTTTCGCACTTTGGCACTAAAACCTCAGTCAATTCTGAAACCATGTCATATGTGAAGTCTGGGAAATTTTATCGAGTAGATCACTAGCATGTCAAACCCCTTAAAAAAAATTTTTTTAAATGAAAAAATTGGGTCAAAAATGTAATAACTTTTTTTTTGTATAATTTCCCGCTTAGTTGGTAGGGTTTGCATTAGCATTTTTCACATTTCTTCTGAGACAAACTTGTGATTTGTTGGCCCCAAAACATACATGTACGTATAGTTAGCTAAATTTCAGCCAATCAAATTAAAACCTTCAGAGGCCTAGAGATTTAAACTAGTTTATAAATATAGTATTTTCAAAAAACAAGTTGATTTTTCTTCACCCCTTCCTGCTCTTGACCTAACTTGACTGCAGACCAGATGACCATTAAGTAGGACCTGGCAAGGCAAAAGCAAAACTTGATTTTGTGGTACAAGTTGGAACAGGGGGAGTACAGTGACAAAGAAGAATAGAATGGACCGCATGGCCTCAAGTGCTAAAAACAGTGCACAAAAAAGCATAGTATCAAATCGTAAAAACACTAAAATTGTACTAACAATATATATTTTAAATAGCGAGATATGATAATTATAGTATTATAAGGATAGCAGATAATTAATGATTTCAATATTCATCTTATCACGGGATTTATTCCCCATGTTTTAACAGTGACCTAGCCTGGACATAATAGATTTTTTTTTGTGGGGGGGGCTATTTCCAGGACATAGGGAACTAAGCCTTTAGAAATCCCTCATACATTAAATAAATTTTGAACCCCCATGAAAATGTATGATTCAACTTCTTCAACATACAATCAACCCTCTCAAGAACATTTCAAGCTAAATGCACACAGCTACAATCTACAAATGCATTTTTTAAAGATTTATGTGATACACGGCCACAGGCCACTAAATTTTCATCGCTGGATTTTCTCTTCAACGTGATCTGAATCACGAGGGCTCTCTCTTATTTTCATTATTCAATGCTGTCCCCTACTACAAGTACACACCAGGATGTCTCATGAGGATGGTAATGATTATGCCTCGCCGCGTTGCAGTGATTAGTCACTGTCTTTCTTAGTCATTTCACACTTTTTACCAGTTTATGAGACCTTGGATTATCATTAGAACAAATAGCATCTACTACGATGATGATTTTATGATATTTAATGGAATCTATTTTTTTTAATTGTTCAGTGACATAATTTTGCTGTTGACCAAGACAACCCTCTGACATTAACAACAATGGCCAAAACTTTGGCCAAAAGAGGGCAACATAGCACTCAGAGGCCAAACCTCATTCAATGAAGCAAAAGCCTCAAATGAGTCAAAATTGGTCAGAACGTGTACAGTCTGTACCGATTGCAAATACAGCCATTTTGGTTTGCTTTGATGTGTTGTGGGTGGACAGAGAACTTCCCCCTACTCGTTCAGTCCATATGCATGGCCATTGGCTCTGAACTGAACACCCAAAAAAGGTTGCGCATCACATTTTTCACTTATATCCTTTTTTTCTTTGTTGGGTACCATTTTCGTGCAAAATTGCCCTATGTCGGATGCTTTTGAGTGCGTGTCTATTTTATTTTTCTAATCTAGAGCTAAGGTAATTTTTGATGAGTTCCAAAAGGGCTGCCCACATGAGAAAGGTGTTGAAACTGACTCACCGCCTTTAAGGTGCGTCCCATGGGTAGCTGACGAGTACAACTAATAGGTTCTAAGGATGCATATTTCCCAATTTTTGCAATATAACCTAATAAACGCCCCGGGGGCGGTGCATTTTTCAAAAGGGGGAGGGGGGCGTTTATTACAATCAAAATAGAAAGTCAAAAATCCCTGCAAAAATCACCTTACATAGTTTATAAAAGATTACTGGGGGTCCAGATGTCCTTATACACATGAAATCCATGAACAGCACTTTGTACTTTGTAGAAAGCATTGATGACAACAGCGATTATGATACGGATTACGACAGTCCCGGCCATTAAATCATGTGATTTAGGTAAGCTTAACTCATTTCCTTATATTGTTTTATCCAAAAATCGTAGGGGGAGTTTATTAGAGCAGGGGCGTTTATTAGGAACAACACTGTATCTCAGCAAAACAATTTCAAACAAAAAAAAGTCTTCATTTTGCATTTCTGCAAATTTCTCTAATGTCAAAAATCAGAAAATACCATGGTTTTTCATTCATATTTTTTCTAGAAAATCCTACATCCTATTTTCATTTTTTTCTGCAGGTTATCCTATTCCCTAACACCATTCACTGTGTTTTGCAAGCAATTACTACATACAGAATTGCCATGTGTGGTATCATGTGGTAATTGGTTGTGTTAGGGTTATGAAAGCAGCTGTACTCTTACATGATTTTTTGCTGCGGGTATCAAGGAAATGTCAAATATCCGTAACTCAATACGCATTCCCCCCCAAATGTGTTAAAAACAATGCCCATATCTTGAGTTATAGATATTTCCATGGTACCCACAGCAAAAAAAATTACTAAGAGTACATGCTTTCATAATCTGCAAAGAAAATGAAAATAGGATGCAAGGTTTGTCAGAAATAATTCAAATTTATGCAAACATTTTGTGATTTTTGTGTATCGGAGAACTGAAACCTCTGGAATTGTAAGACAAAGACCCCTACTATTGATTTTCATTTGTTTTATTATGACCACCTGTTCACAAGAATGATTTCTGGACCTATTTAGTTTCGTTTCAGCAACATATGGGATCATCCTTAAATTTTATCTTGCAAATTCTGAAAAGGATTAACCATCGCAGCAATGTAATGAAGAGAGTGGGAGTTTTGTTTGACATGTAATAAACTATCACTTGGACCAAATACCAGTTTTTAAGATAACAAAATTCATTGGTTTGTATAAAATAATTAACATTAATTGTTTAAGAATGTTTTCTACAGCGTGGGTGGAACATTTTTATAGGTGGGGAAGGGGGGTGGGTGTTTTTATGTTTTTTGGTTTTTTTAATTTGATTGTTTTGATTTACTATCAAAAATTTACAAGAAAGTCTACTTTTTGGTGTTGAAAAGGACGCATTTAGGGGATTAGGTCCACTTTTTACCAAAAAAAGGTCCACTTTTCAAAGTCCTGTACCCCCCCAAAAAAAATAAATCTCATATGTCATACGGCCTTAGTGGGGGGGCACTTGGCACTTCATCTGATAAATTTACAATTATTGGCCAACTCAACACACTTCTTGCACACCACACTATCCTTTAATTTTTTTTCTAAGTTGGTGAGTAGTTGGAATTGAGGAAATATGAAATCCTGAAAATTTGAGCTTCATACGACGTTTTGTTCTCCTGGTAGAGCACTTCAATTTTAAGGGGGGTCCGGCATAAAAACACGCGTCGTGACGCCGAAGAAATATGTTTGGAGGGGTAAATTTTGATAATAACCCCCCGACTAAGTTTTAAATACAGCAAGTAACTTGCGTCATCCCTGCAAGATGGCAGTCTGATAACCTGACCTCAGATGAAAAACCTTTGACTTGGTCCCATGACCTTTGACTCATCCACACAGAAGGAACCCCTATTGCACCTTAAAACCCCAAGTCTGATATTAAATCGGACTTAATCTTTTTCGAAGGAGATCGCTAAAAATGGAAAACCTAACCAAAACCTAACCAAACTGGAACAAAACACATACATAGACAAAACAAAACAATAAATTAAAAAAAAAAAAAAAAAAAAAATCCCCCTCTACTTTTCAAGCCAGGGCAATAAAAAAATTGTTTCTAGGGGTAATTTTTGCTGTAGAATCAAATCTGGCATCAAAAAGCATCGTAACATTCCTTTTGAAGATATTATAAGGCCCTAAAAATGCAACTTTGTTCAACCTGGGACCAAGTTTGGGGGCCATACCCCCCAAAACTACATATAATTTTACTGTCCATTTTTTCCCAAATAAGCAGGCGTTTTTATTAGCTAGTATAATACAAACGCTACTCTTGTTCACATGAGGCCCAATTGTGCGGGCCGGTCCCTCAGCTGTCGGGCGGGACAAGTGGAGCTTCGCAAATTTTCACATCACACAATCTCATTTCAAAATCACACATCCAGCGCGGAATCCCACCAGCCAATCAGTACCTTCGCTGGGTTCCCGCGTTTAGTTGTGGCGGCGTTTGCCCGCCAATTTCCAACTCTCTGTCACAAATGGTTAGGGTGCATAATGGAAGTTTCGGTGGAAAAAATTCTCCGTCTGTGGCCAGTGAAGAAGTCTAAAAAAATGGGGGCGATTCTGTCAACTAAGGATAAATGGTCACTAAATGAAATCCTGCAGGTGCACGAAACGCGATTTGTATCCGTGAACGTACGGCAATATTGCAGATAAAAACCAGTAGTCTACATGTTCAACTTCGTCTCATCACATCGCTGCATGGGTATCAGCTGGCTCGGGGCCCGTGGCACGCATATGTCTCTCTCGAGGCAGCCGTTGCACTGCCGCCTTATTCGCGCGGCCAGACCAAAAACCCAAAAAAGCATGGAATGAACGTTCAGTTAGTGTTTGACTCGTTATCATCTCAGTTACCTCCATTAACAATCTATATCCAGGCAGTGTGGTGAGGTGTTCCCATTCCGGGCCCTCTCTCCTACGAGGAATTACAACTGACGCGAAACTCCGAGTGCAAATCTCAATCACGGTTATTCGATGAAAGCTGCCAGACAGCGGCCGATCATCTAAAAACTTCTCCTTATGCAGTCATAGATACCCGGTGGATCGGTAACTAAATCTTGTTTTTGTCAAGCCTTATTGTGTTTTTTGTGTCGTCAATGCGCGCAGGCAGGCCAACGGCTTATTCATAACAGCTGTTGGCATTTGAGAACAGGCGAGCTTTTGCACTAATAAAATATGGGGCAAAACGTGTAAATACAAATGCAAAATATTATCAATATGGCTAGTAACTAGTAAAGGTTTAATTAAAGGCATATAGGTGGTGGGCATGCAAAATCTAAAAATGGGAAAAAGTGAAAACAAGCAATAAACCAATAACGAAATGCCATACACGGCAAATAATAATAATAATAAAACTGCCCAACGGCATGAGAGGCACCCCATAATTTGTTCATTAACCTTCATAGAAGACAATCCACTGAGAAACGATAGCTCTGCTTCTCCCCATGTGAACGGAATTTTGCCTTAAAATGACCCAATATATTAACCCTAAACGCGGCCCAGACGCAGATGCGGTGAAACGAAAACGTGGGTACCGGTCGGAAAAATGTTTTCTCGTTGCATCTCGCCCATCAACAAAACTATTTTTTTGTCGGCGCAAAAATGACTCTCATTGCACCTCATTGCCTCTGGGCCGTCTTAACGGAAAATAATGGATTGCGATGTTCCCGTTGCATCTGGTCCATCTTTACCTTACAATGACCGATGTTCCTCGTTGCACAATCTCTTCTGTGCCGTCTTCTCTGCCCCTCCCCCGGAAAATGACGCATGGTTCTCGTTGCACCTGGGACGTCATTCCCGGGAAAATGCTTTTCACTGCATTTTCGGACGTTTGGCCCGCAGAAGGCGCTGCTTTTCATCAGGCGGGTGACACTGTGTACAAATGCCCATATACAATTTCGATATCGATGGTATAGCGCCACCACCTTTTAGTAAGCTACTTTTAATTAGGCATAACGCATCATTACGTAACCGGAGCATTACGTAGCGTAATATCGCAACGCACGACTATGACGTATCGTAATAGCGCCACGCACGACTGGCGAACTATAAGCTACATATTCATGCATTCATGTGCAGTCGCATCCATTTTTATTTGATTTATTTATTTAATTAGGATCCCTGTGCTCATTTGCAATTCGCACGCTATGTTCCTCGTTGCATCTGGGACGTCTTTTCCCTTCCCGGAAATGGCGCGATGTTCCCCGTTGCAATCTGGGCCGTCTTTTCCGGAAAATGACGCGATGTTCCTCGTTGCCATCTGGGCCGTCTTCGGAGAAATTACGCCGCGCTGTTCTTCGTTGCATCTGGGATCTGGGGTCCTCTTCCGGGGAAATGTACGCGATGTCTTGCGTTGCATCTGGGGGGCCGTTACGACTTTACTTCCCTGTTCTCATTGCATTCGCACGCGATGTTCCTGTGCTCGGGTACTCTTTTCCGGAAATGGGCGCGATTTCCTCGTTGCATCTGGGCCGTCTTCCGGGAAAATGACGGCGTGTTCCTCGTTGCACTGGGCCGTCTTCCGGGAAATTTACGCGATGTTCTTCGTTGCAATCTGGGGGGGATCTTGGGCCGTTAACGACTTTACACCTACTTATTCTGTGCCGGGAAAAACGGCCGTAGATGCAATGAAACTCAAATTTGTTTCTCGTTGCATCTGGCCGTTAAAAATAAAAATAGATTGCACCTCGTTGCATTGGGCCGTTGGTCGGCAAAACGACCCCGTCCTGGTAGGGTTTAATAAGAAATTAACACATAGTAAAGGCTGGGATTTTCGGGCGGGCTTTCGGGTACCCACCCGAGATTACAATACCCCGTGCAGAACATTCACCAACGGGTACCTTACCCGAGATTTCGATTTCCCCCTAACTGTAACCTTTTTAAGTACTCACACCATGACAATTTCGGAGTCTCCTATTTCAACTTGATTTTTATTTGCCAAAGTATCTTGAATGTTTTTCCTGTTAATATCCATGATTCATAGGCATTAAATCCCAACTTCTAAGTTCTAATCTTCAGCTATTTCGTAAAACAATAGACTTCTACAGCTGCGATCCCTTGCTTTTGTGCACTCAATCTCAAACCATCGAATTCTGTATTTTAGCTATTATTGTCCACATGGCACTATGTGACTGGTGATTTATCACACAGTGCACCAAGAGCGAATCACCGGCTTATTATATATACTTGTGTGTTTAACTGTTAAAAATTGGCACTTGGGGATGATGTTGTTGGCCTACCAAAAAAATTTTTTTTTGCATACATCGAAGATGCAGGTAGAAATGAGACGATGTTGATGGGCCTGCACCACCTTACATCCATCGGGGTGATTTTAATACCCTGACAATCCAAAACATCCAGCTATTTATATAATTTGACAGGAAATTACAAGAACTGCTCAGGTCATTGATATACTGATGCCATTTTGTGGGATTTGGTTTGGATTAGTACAATTTTTCTAATGGATTCGTCACCTACTTTAGCAGGAAATGGATGTAAAATCGAATGCAAATGGAAGCGGTATAGCGTATGTAATCATGATGACATAGGGTATGTTGTGCTATTGATTATGCCTCGACTGTGAAATTCGGGACCCGATTACCCGCCTCGGAAAATGTATTGGGGGATACCGGGCAAAAAATACCCGAAAATCACAGCCTTACACACTAGAGAGAAAAAAAAAGGGACAAAAACACCAAAACAATAGAAATGAAAGTGACAAAAGTGAGGCGTGTCCAAAAAAGAATTGCCCAGATTGTCACCCACTGGCATTCAGTTTATTAAAAGAATAAAACGAGGGGAAGTGGGGAGGAGTATGGAGGAATTCGAAGGAGGAAGAAGGGCGATGAAAGAGAGAGTAAGAGGGGAGGTCATGAATCTCCAAAAAAGCAAAAAGTCCTATTTAACCTTGATGACCCTTCTAAAAAAGCAATGTCAGGACATTTCGCACTCAAATTATGTTTGAAATATGGTTAAGAGGGACCCCTGCTGATGGAGTCTAACTGCCTTAAGAGGTAAATAGGCTCAAAGAATCTAAACATGGCAACGAATGTTCAGACATATTCCCACTGAAATGTACACAGAATCGGGAATAGCAACATGGGTATTAAGTGCATGTTATGACTTTTGGAATCCATGTGACCTTGTAGAACTCCAACAATGAATCGAAATGTCATATCATCACCTTATTAGAGCTGATTAGGTATAGACCAAATTCAATGGTGTCTTGCTAAGAAATTTAAAACCTAGTTAACCCTAACGCGGCCCAGACGCAATGTGTGTTTTTGTTTTTTGGGGTGGTGCAACGAAAAACGTCGGTACCGGTCGAAATGTTTTAGACCGGTCTACCATGACCCCCCTGCACCCCCCGGGGATTTTTGCGACAACCATTTTTGTGAGCTTATACCATAAGCAACTGACATCAGGTTGTCTGCAAAAACCCCCACCCTGGGTTAAACGGTTTGAGGGCGCTTTTTCAAAATGGCTGCCAAAATGCAACCAAACCCCACCCCCTTCGGGAGAGAAGTACCAACATGCCTAACACAACACGAAAATCAAGGCCACTTGATTTTGGTCCAACAGCTGGCATGGTCCCCTCTTTCCATTGATACCAAAATGAGTACCAAACATGCATAGCATTACGTCACAATGAAGTTCATAAAAGTACGCATATTAGCAAAATTTGTCAATTCCATAGACAACACATAGGGGAAATTACAATTTTCGCCACAAATTGTTAGGAATATCCAATTTTCATGCGGTTTTTGGCTCTACTTGAGGAAATGACTAGTTTTATAAAACTGAGAGCATTTTATTGCTATAATAATGTTTTGAGTCGTTAAATTGCGAATACATTTCCACCCTAATTTCAGTAATGTTTTTCATACTTTCCTCACATTGACGTCATAGTGACGTCATATGGGGATGTTGGCACTTAATTTTGATACCAATGGAAAGAAGAAACTCCTAAGCTCCTGTGGTACCAAATTTTTACAGGAATCGGATGTTCAGTAACGAAATCACGGGGGCGGGGGGGGGGGGGTCGGGGGAGTTTGTTACAAAAATGGCTCAGGTATACGAGGGCTAAGGCAAATGTGACAAGTATATCGATCCTCCTAAGCCTTGGAAGATCCACTGATGTGCCATAGTCACTCGTATGAGAGATTTGTTGAAGGATGCACATCCAGAAATCCAATTATCAAGCCCTGATTTGGTACCCTGCAGATGTGGCAGAGCCAGAATTTCCTCCACCAGATGATCAAGGTTGGAAGTTAAATGATGGCGCACTAAATTCAAGTGGCCATCAGGTGAGTTGATGCCACAAGAGATGTCTGACATAATAGTAGGGACGAATAATCTGATACAGAAAAGACAATTAAGTATGACCACGAGAGACGGAGAAAGAGAAGATCAAATTTCTTCATCAAGGCGCGCATTTAACACCTCCTATGTACACAAAGGCAGGCATTTTATCATACCGCCACCTGTTTTGATCGATATCTCGAATCACGTTGATCACTGAATTGTTAAGCCGTATACCAAGGAAAACAGCATTGCTTAAAAGATCGCCAATTGAACCATACCAATGATTATTAAAATTGGAAAATTCTCTTATTATATCCAAACACAGTGGTTCTCAATGCGATCTAAGCCAGAGGTGGGTACATGTCTGGCTGCGCACTGAATTCTGCAAGTGTCCTGTCTGTGCATTGTTGCACTAACATTTGGCAGACCAAGAGATGCCCAGTGTCCTGATCTGCTTCCAGGTAGACCCACTTCTATCTGCAATGAAACCTTGATGCGCCGATCTGGATCTCAATCACCTGAGACACCGCCACTCAACCCACGAGAGAACCAGCCTCAGGCGGAAGACGCTCACTAGGCTCAATACCACTAGATACCACTTGGTTGAAAGTAAGGTCTTTCTTTCCACAACCAACTCCCCAAACTCCTTAGAGACTATTTCAAAGGACCGACTTGCCGAAGAAACTACATCTTATCCTAAGGCGGTCAGAGCAGGCATCTGTCCAAACACAGGGTGCTCCTACCAGATACTTGGCAGCTATTCTCATGCAGCTACGCTGTTGCATGCATAAGTTGTCCGCTGGAGATGGCCGAAGACACACGCGACAAGCCGGCAGGAGGAATACAACGACGGGTCAAGCTTCTGGGATGACCCGTCATACCGGGCAAGCAGACTCCACACATGAGCAGCACAGGGTGCTGATGGTTCCAAAGGCCCTTGGAGTCCTCACTTGCCATCTGCATCCTGTGTGCCAATCCAAGATTGTCTTTCCAGACAAAACGACAGGCGCCCGCACTCTCAAGCCGGTCGCCAGCACAGATGCCAAACAGGAGAGGCACGAGCACGCTCCCCGGGGCATTCCACACCTGATCCACATAGACCACCAACCAAGACCTGTGTGTTGAAGTACGTTAGTAATTTCTGAAAGCAAACAAGTTATCTGTGGACGCGTTTGGTTGAGTCGCTTCGCGTACACTCCTTATCTCAGTGAAGCTCTCGCAAGAAGGCATAGTAAGAAGCTTGTGCTCACTTAGTAACCATCGTCAACACATCAAGACTCCAGCAAACATTGTTATACGGATTCAAGGTGATCAGTGATTAAAGAGGCTGTGGTTGTGTTCTAGTGTATAGTAAGTCATAGACCATTTTTACAAAAGCGCCCTCTATATTTACACTTAAAAGGCGAACTACTGTCATTTTTAAGTGTTTACTTTACCTCAACTAATCCACAGGTGCATGGACAAGTATATAATTAGGTGACACCGATTTTGCCGTTAAAGTGGCATTAAGTGTGTAAATAAATACACGGTGTTTCATGTTTTGGTGGCCATTTGAAAATGATGCCTCTAGAGGCAGGTTTAAGCATGCCAAAAGGTGTTACAACAATCCTTGTGTGTTTTGGTGCGACTAAGTATTCACATAATGCATGAATTTAGATCAAAAATTATTTTATTTTTTTTATTTTTTTTATTTTTAATATGGCCGCCATTTTGGAAAAAGCGCCCGCACTCTTTAACCCAGGATGGGGATTTTTGCAGACAACCTGATTTTGTGATAGCTATATGTTTAAGGTTCCAAAATCGTGGTCTCCAAAAAATCCCCGGGGGGGTGCAGGGTTTCGGTTATGGGCTAATGAGCTAAATAAGTAGGGGTGGAGGAGGTGGCGGCTGTGGAGGTGGCGGTTGCGGTGTGTGTATTTTCAATGGGATGATCAATGTGGATTAATATCCCTGTAAGAATTAATCCTGCACTATTGCTTTGGACTGAATTTTAATATTAAACTAATCAATTAAAAATTAATGCCTTGAATTACCCAAAATGATAAATTATCACAATGAACACAAAGATGAATATCACGCATAAAAAAATGTGAAGAACAGAAAAAAAACTCCCAATTTGATATCAAGAAACAGAGCTCTTTTGACCTCATGCCCTGGATAATTATGTTGCTGAATTTTAATCAAATCACATAAGCCGATATTCTGCTGTTTGCAAAAAAAAAACAAACCTACAATAGACAAAAATCGGTAATTTACCCCAATACTTTTATCCCGTGATAACCAGTCATGAATAATGCGCAATGAGTTCTCGTAACCATAGCGACCCTGCAGCAATTACTGTGTTGTCTCTTTAAAAAAAAGACTGAAGCATTACTTGGCCTTTTTGAACTTTTTCACTCAGATTGTAAGTTGATGTAGGTTTACAAATGTTGTACTATGTTGTTAAACATTAATATTTGGATCACCCTGTGTAAACACACATTCTGTTTTATAATTGTGTGGTGAGTGTTCTGTACATTCCTGTTCTGCCACAAGTACTTTTTCGTGTCTTAGGTTTCACTGACTATTATGTAACAAATGACTTAGCAGGACAGAAAAATCATTATTTTCTGATCATAATTCATACATTGTAGTCAACCCTATATGTGTCAGTCATTTAGTTATATTGAACCTATCATAAAATGTGATCAAGATGGAGCACTATTTTAGACGTTAGTATCGATAAGTCACACATTGCAATTAAGTACACAATTTTATGACCAATTGAGTAAAGCCCAAATTAAAAGCACGTGATAAAGTAAAATCTTATCCGGGAAACATTATCCCTGTTATTTGGCCACCCTGTATAATCAACCAGGAGTTTTTAAATTAAACATATCTATGAACTTCATTTCGGCATCGACAGAACATTTTCTTTTAACATGTTATGGAGGTATTTTCTTACTTGAAAAATTAAAACTTAATCAATATTTTCTTACCAAAATGTATGGAATGTTTGATCACCTGAATTTACATCAGGGAATGTTTTACCAGTACAAATTCTTATGGATGGAAGCCCTTGCATGACTTTTGAAAATATGCATCAATTTTTGGAATTAAGCACTGTGTGTAGAAAATGAAGCATCAAAGAAACATCATTTCAGTGTACAATTCTTTTGTTACACCCTGTATATTTGCTTAGCCACCCTGACGTACTTCAGAAAACGTTGCCTCTTAATAACCCTTGTTCCTCTAAGCTTTCCAAAAATGTATAACTTGGCGGATTAGATAAATAAACCAAAGTTGTGAGGCTGAGAGTTGAATTGGAGGGATATTTGCAAAATTTACACATGTGACGCAAATTTGGGTTCCCAACTTAAAAAATGTGACTTATGGCATGTGGACATGTGTGTTGCTTTTCAATACACTGTCTTCCATGGTGACAGAAGGAACAAGAGTGTTTTGAAATCAATCCCACCATGCATTGCAAATGTGCCATACTGTTACTGTACAAAACGTATATCGTACATTAGGGATCAAAAAGTGTTCCAAAAGTTTAAGGAACTACAGGGAAAATGTCATAATCATGATTAAAGATTCCCTAAGTACTAATGCTTTGTGGGCAAAAATGAGCATAGAAATCAGGATTTTTATGTG
>JAMKCH010012019.1:0-26682 GCA_023653785.1 Ophioderma brevispina | reverse complement strand
ATTCAGGCACCATGTATAGCCATTATATGTAGGGAGTTCCTAGTAATAGATTTTTTTTCCTTGGATTTTGGCCCCACATTTTGCTGATATAAAACACGGACTGAATTTGTATTTGCTCCTATCCAAAATTAGAAAATTCGCTATTTGTGTACAAAAGACAAAAAAGTCATTTTTCAGCTAAATCTTCCCGGATGGGGCATATTATTTTTAAAGCTTACACGTGACAAAAACCAGGGCATTTCAATTTTTAGGGACACTGATATGTGAAAGCTCTCATTGCACCTTCAAACCCCTGTGTTAAGTATGAACTAGAGCCCACATCCCTCTCAAAAAAAATAAATTCAATCTTTGCTTCCCTCCTCCATTCTTCTTTCCTTTTATCATTCCTCCCTCTTCCCCCTTCCTTTCTACCATATCTTCCACCCCTGACAAAGAAAACAAGGTCAAGCCCCATTTGAATGCAATGGACACTGACCTTGAATGGTTCCCCTAAATGGGAATAAGCATTTTTAAGACAGTCAAACTATTCATTATTTGTAATACTATGAGCTCATAATAATTGGCACCATTTTTTATCCCAAATCGGAGTTAATTTTTAAAATTTGACCCTGTACAACTGAAAATGAGCCCTTTTATTGATTTTTGCCTGTTTGTAGCTATAACTCCAAAACTTTCGGCCGCAGATAGGGCCTACAAACTATACCTTTTTGGTATCCTTATGATAACTATGAATTGGTCCGTATACTTTTCAACATGATTGGATCTCATTTCCAAAATTTGACCCCTGTTATTGACCTTTGACTCCCGAAAAACCAACTTCCCCACCCCTCGATTAACTCGCTTTTTTGGGAGTAAATGTTTGACACCTTACCTACCAAAATCAGTTTAAATCAGCGTCCTTTAAAAAAAATTTCAAAGATTGCTTAAAATATGTTTCTTTTCGTTTATTAGTGGCCTTACAACTATGCAAACTCTTGGTGCTCCAAAATAAACCATTGGTGTGAAGATATTTTTTTTAAAGATGATCAACACCATAAACAAAATAGTAGCTCTGAAACAAGCCGTTTGGATAAGGCTTCATTTCGTAAAATTGGTGATATTTGGTCCTAATTTAGGTCTAAATTAACAGGAAAATTGCCAATAACCAATTTCATAAGAAGAAACTTGCAAGCCTTTATTTTCCGTAAACCCCAAAAACTAAGGAAAGGGTTCCAATTTTTGGAGAGTGTAAAATATTTGGTACAACAAAGTTTGCTGAAACATGCGATATGTACCAACCCCCCCCTCGATCTATGTTGAATACAACAAATTTTAATGAAACCAAGAGAGGTGGCGACGGAGGGGAAGCCTATAACAGGAAGAGGAATTGGCAGAAAAAAGGGAAAATATCCATCCGCCCCTCAACTGCATTCTATCCGCTCATCCTACTTTAATCACAAATATAATAACTATGCACGCAACAATAACAATAGACAATTCTTAAATCGGCCAAACAATCTAGTTGAAGGATATATGGGAAACAAGGCCCAAAGACCAATTCCCTTGTTAGTTCATTTTATTCTCCTAATTTTTATAGGGACAATTTAACTCCAAAGCTGGGGAGGTGTGCTTCTGAAAGTGACCCCTAACAGGGGACGGATTTTCAGTGAAAATACCTTTTCTCGATATATAAATAAAATATACCTTAAAATAACAATATGCAAGCAACCATAACCAATTGTGTTGCACTGCAAGAAAAATTACGCACTCGGCGTCAAAAAGTATTGCGGTATTTTGTTCAGGTTAATTTTTCCTATGTGTGTCAATGAACCAGTCACAATTCACAACTGAATTTGAACCCACAACAGGACAGAAACTAATTATTGTGAAGTAGCGGTTAGTACTATTATTTACAGCTAGAGTCCCTCTTTTTTTTTAGAAGGAGCATGGGTGCCTCTGACCAAAATCCAAAAACTGCAAAAAATGGACATAAGTATTTTATCCAGGCCCGTACGCTACGGGGGGTCGGGGGGGGTGCGGGGGTTGCGCGTTCGCACACCCCCCCAAATTCACAACAGGGGAAAAAAAGGCCACTTTTTGCTGAAATTTTTGATAAAAAGGTCCTAAGATTTAGAAAATTTTGCCATGAAAGTCACATTTTGGTGCTGAACTGTTCAACAACGTCCACAAAAGGACACTTGTAGGGGGTTTAGGTCCCACTTTTACAAAAAAAAGGCTTAAATCAAAATTTTTGAAAGGAAAAAAGGGTCCACTTTTTTTAAATAATTCTAAGTCCCCCCAAAAAATAAAAATAAAATATAATAAATCCTGCGTACGGCCCTGTTGATATCGTACAGTTGAAAATACTACAACTAGTGACGCGATGAGATGAAATAATAACTTGTTTTCGGTTTTTTTTTTTTTTTTTTTTTTTTTTTTTTTTTTTTTTTTTTTTTTTTTTTTTTTTTTTTTTTTTTAATTTTTTAGGTTTTTTCTTTTTTTAAAAAATTTGAATTAGTTAAAGTTGAATTATCCATTAGAGTTGAGTTGATGGTAATAGTGGCCGTTGGCAATGGGCTCTGCAAATTGTGATGGATTTATCCATTTTTATGTATGAGACTTCTTAATGACTCTGAACACTTACTAAACTTAACAGGATTTTTGCAGAAAAATTTTTTTTAATTCTTAGTGTTTGGGTGCTTGTGAACAGAGTGTTGTTCTTTCTTTGAAAGTCCCCCCGACTACTTTAGCGTCCTCCAGCTGGCGGTTTTTAAACGGGCCAAATAGCCATCTTAGAGGAGAACATCGCTCCTGCTTTATAAAACCATATATAATTCCGTGCATTAACTAAACGTTGATGTAAGAAATATTTTGTAACTTTATGCTAACATCTTACTATAATTTGCCAAGTGTTGTATGTATGTATGTATGTATATTCGCGAAAAGGCTCCGTCAGTTTCGATTCCATATTGCGCCAATTTCACGTGAAAGGTGCGTTGAGGATCCCGGCCGGTTAGGGCGCATATATTTGGACGAAATCAGCAGACATGACTGAAAATCCAACGAAAATGTGCTTCGGTGCTATGATAACTTAAACATTTTATTTGTACGCGTTATAAGCGGCGGTATGCGTGGTGCGTTTTATGTGCGACGGGTGGTACGCGTGGCAAACCATTTGTCTTGTTACGCGTACTAAGCGTGCGGCGCGTATGCGTGGAGCAGTGATCGCTCCCGTCACTCAACTAGCGGGAGCTCGCGCGAAGCGAGGGCCTCCCGCTAGTCATATACTAAAAGAAGGATTCTTTCAAAAAAAAAAACCTTGTTCCCGAGTGTTTTCAGACATGGCTCTATCTCGAGTTCTGATTTTTTTGTAAATTGGTGGGTCTACCAGCATGGGGCGTTTGGATATATTTTATCCAAACTATTCAGATACTATGGAAATAACAGGAAAACTGGTCGGTTGCTAGCTAAAGCGCGGTGCTGATGGAATTAGTTAAAACACCATTTCGCTGTGGTTGTGCGTAACTATTGTAGCAACGCGCCGCCGAAGGACTGCGTGCAGTGACAGGTACAAGGGCAAGTGTTGTCTTGCATGGTTGGCGGGATCCGGGACTGTCATATTGCACAGGAGAGTTTGAGAAGAACAAAAATTTAATGAGACTTTTAGGATGTACAGCTTTTTTCTTAACGTTCTGCAAGGACAGATATGTGAGGACCCAGGGGGTACGGGGGGGGACACGGGGGGGGGGGGCGTAATATTATGCCTTAGAATACGGAATTGCCAGTGCAACCTGACACTTATATAGGTAATAGAGGAATAGGAATACGGACGGTTATACTGCAATTTGGGCCTATGAGAAAAAATATAATACGTATTGCTGGAATACAGGGGTATTAGGAAAAAGGGAAAAAGAAAAACCTTGAGACTATGGTTGCGGTGAAATTACGAGGTAGGGTAGAAAATACCCAAATACGGGGAACGACAGGACTCATGATACTTTGTTTGATTCAAATGATTAGGGTCCGCTTTTCGAAACTTTTATACGGAAAGTTTGAGGAGTTATGCCTAGGCAAAAAGGGGATTGTGATGGGAAATACGGGTTTTAGCCACACGGGGTGTAATTTTGAGGAAGAAAAAAGTTAACGGAATCGAAAGTTATACGGGATGAAATATGACGTTTTGATTATCTACAAAATGGAAACTAATACATGAGCTACAGGAATATGACGAAAAGTACGAGAACTTAAGTTACGAAAACAGTTTCCACTTGAGGATAATGTGTGACTCGATGGAAGTATTTCATAAACTCAGGATGAGGGAAACTAAACGGGTTTGGGGATGGTATGAGGAAAGGAATATAGGCTATACAGAATAGGAAAGCTGGCCAGACAATGATTATAAGAAATCGTGCGAAAAAAAAAAAATGGTAAATAACACGCTTGGGGGGAAAGAATTTGGATTCTGACACAAGTACGAATTCGGCAACGTAACGGAATAACCGCATGTAAAGGTGCGATTTTAAGTGGTGGCAGAATTGACTAAATTCATCCCGCTTTGGTTGGGTATGACGGAAGCTAAGGGTTATAGACACCGGGGTAGTTTGAGAAGAAAAAAATATTAAATCTACGGAAAATATACAGGATGTGAAATATTAACGTTTTATTATTTAGAATCTGCACTGGCCTAATGCGTTACAGGATATGCATGGGAACTTCGGAACTGAGCTTATAAAAGGTTACCGAATTGGATATGTGTTGATGTCACCTCTTAGTGCTCGCTTCTGTGTCAGTGACGCTACCTGTTTCAGTCATCGATCCCGTTTAGTAAGAATAGGAAAGTTGCCAGTGCAATCCTGACACTTATATAGTAGAGAATAGGAATACGGACGGTATACTGCAAATTGGGCCTATGAGAAAAAATATAATGTACGGTTTCTGGTGGAATACAGGGGTTATTAGAAAAAGGGAAAAAGAAAACATTTGAGAATATGGGTTGCGGGTGCAAAAATTTACGAGGTAAATAGAAAATACCAAACTACGGGGGGAACGGACAGGACCTTCATTACCTTGTTTGATTCCACATGGAGTAGGGATCCGCTTTTCGAGAACTTTATGTGGAAGTTTGAGGGTTATAAGGAAAAATGAGGATGTGACGGGAGACGAAAAAAGTTAACGGAATCGAAAGTTATACGGGATGAATTATTGACCCTTTTTGAAGAGTTCCATATGTACCCCCTTGGAAGTTCTACATGTAACAAATCTTTTTCCATTTTGGCCTTAGGGTCAGGGTATTTGTTAGTGTAGGGCCATAAATTAAATTAATTTTTTCCCGTACAAGTTTAAGGGGAGGGGTACATATGGAACTCTTTCCGACGTTTTATTATCTTAAAAATGGAAACTACATGAGCCACAGGATATGACGAAAAGAACGAGAACTTAAGTTATGAAAAAGTTTGACAATAGAGATAATGTGACTCGACGGAGTATTCATAAACTACAGGATTGAAGGGAACTATATACGGGAGTTGGGGGAGTTTGAGGAAAGGAATAGGCCTATAGGCTATCAGAATACGGAAACTGCCAAGACACTGGATTTAAGAAAATCGTGGGTAAAAAAAAATGGTCAATAAACAAGCTTGGGTGTGGTATGACGGAAGATAACGGGTATAGACACCGGGGTAGTTTGTGAGAAGATAAATATTAAAATGTACCGGAAAATGATCAGCGATGTGAAATATGACGTTTATTATTAGAAATCTGTAACTACAGGCCTATGAGTTACAGGATATGATGGGAACTTCGCGAACTTGGCTTATTTATAAAAAAGTACGAATACGGGATATGTTGTGATGGGGGGCGCTATAGCTAGAACATTGCTGACCAATATGCCAAATTCGCCGTTTTAATCATAGCGTGGTATGGGTGCGGGCGGTGTAGCCACCGTGTGTCACCTCTTAGTGATCGTTTCTGTGTCAGTGACCGCTCGGTTTCAGTGATCGCTCCGGTTCAATCAGCTAGCGGGAGCCCGCGCGAGTAGCGCGGGCCTCCCGTAGTGTTACAATATTTCAAAAATAGTCTATTTATCATTTACTAGCGGGGCCCGCGCCCCCTTCGCGGCGGGCTCCCGCTGTGAGGTGAACCGGGAGCGATCAATGAAACTGAAGCGATCACCCACTATGAGAGACCACCGCAACCAAATACGTTTCAGGGTAAACCTTGTTTTTTCTCAAAAGTACTCCTCTTGACGTGGTAATCCGTAGTTCCCTTCATATACAAATGCATTTTTCCTAAACTCCTAAAATCAGTATAAAGTTCAGCCATCCTGCGGTTATGAACCCACCTTCAACTACCACAACATCCGTATCGTATTTTTTCCCGTAATTTCCAGCTAATCAGTAGCTTAGGCCTATGATTTTATTTTTCTAAATGTCTAAACTGCTAAAATATTTCATCCTTGAAACTTCCCTATATTTTAATTTTCTTCTCAAACTACTCCCGTATCTAACCGTAATTCCCATCATACGACAATCAAAGCGAAATAACATGATGTGTTGTGTTATTGGACCCCAAACATCTGCACTATTTATAAAAGCGCTATTATTTGCGGGGCGAATATAGCGTCTCATGCGTAAGCGCTCGTCACAACGCGCAACGCGTACGCACTGGTTAGTAACGATTAAAAACAAATGGGTATTTTGCTTGAGCAACCGACCAAATTTCAATGATTTTTCAGCCATTTCTGAACCGATTTCGTCCGAATAGAGTTTTGTTTCGAACCCCGTCCGGTATCCTAATGCACCTTTCCTGTGAATTAGACGCAATTTAGACCAAACCAAAACTGACGGAGCCATTTATTAACATACTACATAAATACATTACCCACAACATTAGCCAAATTATAGTAAGATTAGCGGGAGGGGACCCGCCGACTTCGCCGGGCTCCCGCTAGTTGAGTGAACCGGAGCGATCACTGAAACTGAAGCGACACACTACTGTGTCGCGAGACCACCGCAACCAATACGTTTCCGGTTAAACCTTTTTTTTTTTTCTCAAAGAATACCATTGTTTAACCCAGTTAGTTCCTTCATAAATACCACATGCATTTTTCTCATAACTCCTTCAAATCTCCCGTATAAAGTTCTCAGCCATCCTGCAGTTTATGACCCCCCTTCAATTACCACAACAACAGCCCGTAATCGTATTTTATTTCCCGTAATTTCAAGTATAAATCATGTAACTTAAGGCCTATGCTGTTTCTTATTTTTCTAAATTGCTAAACTGTAAATATTCATCCTGTAACGTTCCCTATATTTTAATTTTCTTCTTCTCAAACTACTCCCGTATCCAACCGAATAATGCCCATCAACAGCGACAATCAAACGAATAACCATGTGTTATTGACCCCCCCAACACTATCTGCACTATTAATAAGCTGCTAGATTTTGGGGTGGCGAATATAGCGTCTCACGCTACGCCCGTCGTTGTCGATATAGCGTCTCATGCGTAACCGCCCATCACAACTCGCAACGCCGTACGCACTTGTTAATACGGTTTAAAAATGGGTAATTTTGCTTGGCAACCGACCAAATTTTCACTGAATTTTTCAGCCCATTTCTAGAACCGATTTCGTCCGATATAATTTCGAACCCGTCCGTAATCCTCATGCCCCTTTCCTGTGATTTTGGCGCAATTTAGACCAAAACTGACGGATCCCTATTCATTAAACATACTACATACATACATAACCCCAACATTAGCCAATTATAGTATGATAAGTTAAACCTAAGGTGATTAATGTCCCAATTGCCCCTAAATCCAATGTTATATGTAAAAAGTTTCAACAAGGGTCTTCTTTCTTAAAATGTTCAACCAAATACATTTCAAAGATTACAACAGTTGTACTACTATACATCTTTTTTTGATTAGTATTAACTTCTGTATGTGCAACTGCCGCTCTTTCAGTACATAAAATGCAAATTAATCAGAAAAGAACTTTGCCGCCAAAAAACACCCAAATTATTATAGCAGTGTTGCCCAAAACACTCTATATGGGCTTTTACATGTTAAAAGTTTATTACAACTATAAAAACATAATTAAAAGGTCCATAAAAAAACATGCAGCAGAAAAAGTGAGGGTGTGAGCCTTTAATACTGAAACAGTAAAAAAATACTAAAACAAAATCCGCCCAAAAAACACCCAAGAACACATTTAAAAAAATTGGGGGGGGGGGGGGGGGGGGAACCCAACCCATATTTTTGAAATCTCATAAAATGTTGATTTAGAAAACCTTGGTTGCAAGAGTGTATTATGAAATTTTCACAAAAATTTTTACATTTCCCCATCACTAATAGGGGCAAGATAGACAATCAACCAGGCACGATGCGACGGTCAATTCAATATCGAAGATTACCAACGGTGTGAATGACGTTGGAATTTTAGAATCGAGTGTCAGCTCCAATGTCCACGTGTATACAAGCACTTGGCACGAGACTGATGCTTTCAAAATAAATGTCCAGCAGTCGTGGTAAAGTCCTCACAAGGTTGGAAATATCAAAAAACTACCACCCGTGCCACCAAAATGTAAGATAACAGTTGTACTTACAGTCTCAGGATAACGCAAGGGCTGAAGGCTAACTTGTTAGTTGCCACTGCCACATAATATTATTATTCACGGACTTACTCCAAAGTCCAAACATAATATAAAGTGATGCCACCTAAACACAATAAATAAATCGGAAAGGCCACAGCGAGGTGTCCTCCTCCAACCAAGATAGCGCAGTGATACTTGAATAGGTTCTGATGAGCAAACTGGGTTGCTAGTGCATTTCACATGATTGCTAATTGCAAACCTAATAGAATCATAACAGCGCGATCATTCTGTCACAAAAATGTTATGGGAGCGCACGTGGCTCTCTATATGAAGACATAAACCACTAGAGCATATTTTCGAGGGTTTTTCTTTGTTTCGTGTTAAAATTTATTCGCGTAATGCACGCTACTCAAAAGACTATGCATGCGTGCATTATTACCCGATTTGAATATGCATGCGTGCATTATGACCCGATTTGAAATGCATGCGTGCATTATGAACGATTGAATATCCATGCGTGCATTATCCTGGGGGCATTATCAAGCGTGCATTATTAAACAAAGAATTTAATAAATGCACGCCAGCACGAATGCTTTTACTTCCCCCTCGATTGAAAGCGTTTGAACAGTTTACTTTCCAATGATGGTAATGCATTTCATTTTGTTATGAAATGTACGGTATAACTCCTCACGCGACCGTTTATGTAAGAGTTAAGTGAGATTTAACAGCTTTGTAGTCCTTCCTAATGAGGATTCTTTTTACATATTTATTTTTTTTATTTTTTTTATTTTTTTTATTTTTTTTATTTTTTTTACTTATTCATTTTTTATATTGCACGTAACTGTGGATACACTTCTCTTGTACCGGTAAAATAGGTAAACTTTGTAAATCCAGTGATTGTAATTTCTGTTGTTTGAAATGCTGTACTATGGTGTTTTAGTGATGTCAATAAAGTAAGGGTGACTTCTGAAGAATTCCATGGCCATGACTTTCATTACCCCAACCACTCCCAGGTTCTGATGGGCTTTAACGAACGGGGAAAGAATCAGATGACATTCACTACAGAGTCATACTTAAAATAGAAATCTTATTTCTACGGTGTTTAAAACACCGCAAAACCTTAACTGCAGTAGGTCCATACAATTTGTCTATTAAAAATCTGCGGTGTTAATAACCCCGAGATTTTGCCCTATACAATAGATGCGATAGATCACGAATTAAAGGGATTAGCAGCGATTTGCTATGCCGAACCACGAAAAAATCATCAAAATTCGATATTTTTTTTTGTATTTTTTGTTACTGGCCATGGATATGCAAAACATAACCTGCAAGTGGTTGGCTTTGAAATCCGTGTATTAAAGACAAGGCAGTACTTTTTTATCCTATCTTGAATTTCTATACGTGCGTATCAAATTCCGACTTGAGATCAAAAAGCCTTTTACGGTGAATATCACAGATTTAAGCGGTAGTTTGTGGCTCATGAATCAATGCAGTTTGACCTCAACACAAATATTATTTGATCTTGTTTTTTCTGTACTATACAAACCACAATCAGGTGTTTTTTGTAGATTTTGAGACGTCACGCTGTAGGTCCCCTATTACGGGAACGTATGACAATTTCCTTCCTGTCAAATACGTCATAATTTTTCACTATTTTGGTGGTTATTTCTACAGTAAAGCATTACTGGAATTGGACACACTTAAATCCCTGATTTTTTAGAAGTAAAACCAATGCATTTTCTCCACATTTTTCGAATTCTTTCGCAATATCGCTGCTAATCCCTTTGAATGAATATTATCGGCATGCAAATCCGACTGCGCTTATTCATCAAATCCGATTGATGAAGTAGTAATAATAATGCGTAATCGCTACGCTTCAATTTGTAATCATGGCAATTATGACAAAAGCTAACCTATTGTTGGGCTGGTAAGCTCATCGAAGTTTCAATCAATACTACATTGTATAACTTTTCACACCTTCTCTCCCGAATGCATGCTGCTTTATGCAAGTCCACCCAGTGGTTGTGGAAAGTTCGTAAAACTACGATATTTCTAGTTATGAAATTTGTCAAAAGTTATCCACAATATTCAGAAAAGAGTTTTAATATTGTAATTTATGTTTTGATGGTGTATAAAATCATTGCTTCATGTGGTTTATGACAGATTAAGGCATGGAGTGGGGTGCATTCGGGGATATAATTGCATGCATGCTTGGAGGCATTAATAAAGTAATATATGGATAAGCGGGGCCACTGAGAGCACTCGCGCTAAAGCGCCCGTACATTGTCCCGGCGTACTCATAGTACGGGAACAATGAATGGTGAACATAGGGCAATCGATTCATTGGACTCTTTACGCTTTATTTCGTTATCGGTCTATGGAGCCCCGGACTATGGGGCTCACGCGGACTATATCTGCTTTCACACCGGTTACAACGAGACAGCTCCCTGAGCAGAGTACAAAATCCCTCCGCCGTAGAAAGTGTGCAATACCGCTATGAAGTTCCTATTAAAGCTTATAAAACCTAGAAATTGAGCGTAATTTGTGTGTAGTTTTGTGGCGGATATTGTCCTAGAGATTCGCTTTTGGTATCATTGATGTGCGTATTTATTCATATTTAAAAAATTACTCAAGTAATTGCGTCACCCCCCTGGCAAGATGGCGGTCTGGGAACATGACCTAAGATGACCTGTCATCATCCACATATGGAAGGAACCCCTATTGCACTTAAACTTAAGCTTTTCGAAGGAGATTTAAAAAACATGTTAAAACATTAAAACATTAAAAAAAAAAAAACCTAAACAAAACCAACCAAAACTGGAACACACACATACCACACACATACATACACATACATACACATAATACAGATCATCGCAACCCTCGAAATTGCCCCCTTGCTTTTCCAAGAAGATATTTAAAGAGCATGTTTCAAGATTTCTCTCCTGCAATTTCATGCTCCTAGGTAAGGCAGGGGCAAAGATATGACGGACGGATACAAGAGACCATTGTATACTGTCCAATAGCTAAAATGAAACTCCGCATCACTCATAGGAATGACCACCCGTGCACATACGCGGCCGATCATTGGCCAAACGAGTCATAACTAGCTGAATTTCTGCTCGCAGAAATTAATTTCAGCGAGCTGAAATTCAGAATTTCAGCGAGCAGAAATTTTTCCAATCAGATTATGATACTGGCGGCATCGACCAATCAAATAACTTTTTTTTCAGCGAGCAGAAATGTTTGAAACAATTTCAGCTCGCTGAAATTTATTTCACCTCGCCGAAATGAATTTCGGCGAGGTGAAATTCAACAGCTGGTCATCCCGTTCATAAGTACTGAATTTCTGCTCGCCAAAATTAAAATGCAATGAATTTCTGCTCGCCGAAATTAATTTCTGCTCGCTGAAATTACAGCCAATAGGAAGACTTTTCAGCGAGCTGAAATTCCAGCCAATGAAAAGAAATGAATTTCTGGCGAGCAGAAATTAATTGCTTTTCATTGGCTGGAATTTCAGCTCCCCAAATTAAAAAACCGATTCCTGATTGGTTGTAATTTCAGCGAGCTGAAATGAATTTCTGCTCGCAGAAATCAATTTCGGCGAGCTGAAATTAGTTCAAACATTTCAGCTCGCCAAAAAAGCTCCTTTCATTGGTTAAAACCGGCTCGACTTAATTTTTATTGGATATCAGCTCGGTGAAATTAATTTCTGCGAGCAGAAATTAATTTCTGCGAGTAGAAATTGAGCTAGTTATGACTCGTTTGGCCAATGATAGCCGTTATCTTGGGTTTGCGATGAAATAATGATTTTGTTTTTAATTCTCATGTTATGCAATGTTGACATCAATTTATATCGTCCATGTGGATATCATACGATTTGTAGCTCCCGTGAAGAAATAACCAGTAGAATCTTGTCTAAGCCTTGCACTTTTTAGCCTACTTGACTTATTACATAAAAGTATGGATGAATCGTGCGCCCCTTATATGACATCACAAAAGCTCGATCAAAACTCGCGCGCGTCTCAACAAACGCGCGGCATGCACTCGGTTACCAACAAAAAAAAACTCAGATGACTGGTAGGCACACTGCACTGTTCATGTATGTGTTACACTTTTATTTTATAACTGTTTGAAGCCGAAAACCCCAACTTAATGTGAATCAAGCAAAGGATTTCCTTGAGACGAAAAATTCGTCGCTCTATCACTATGACAGAAGAATCCGGACGGCGATTTCTGCCAGATATCGACAATAAAACCCCAGGATTCAGCCAAGAAGGGCCCGTCAGTACCACAAGTGCCAGTGGTAGGCCTATTCTCGATGAAGGTTAGTCGCATAAATTTACTGTCCACATAAGGCGAAGAAGAAAACACTTTTTTACGGACCCGACCGACCCTGAATTTGCCTTTTTTATTTTTTTTAAGAAAAAAACACCACTATAGGGCCTAAAATAAAAAGAACACCGCGAAAAAAAAGCACTGCTTATTTTTTGCGCAGTTGCTTATCATAGCGGCCTAGTAATTCCCATGTTCAAAAGCTGAGTGTGGAACAAATGGCTACCTTTCCATAATTCGATCTTCTCATATGTGTGTGTATGGTGTGTGATTATGTGCGTGTGTTAGAAAAACGGACGACCAACGCACCCTACTCATGAAGAACCCCGTCCACCCGTTAAAAAAGGGTTTTTCCGTCGCTAACGGAGGTTTTTATTTTTTTAAAAAAATGAATACTTTGCTACACACTATGAGGATATGAGATAAGCCATATCCTCAATAGAAAGGCTGGTGACCTAAAAGATGAATAAAATACAGTTTCGATTTTATGTATTTCAGCATGTAAAGCAGTAAAAGGGCTTAATTTTAAAAAACTTACCAAGATTTTATGTATTTCCACCGCGCCCCAAAAAAAATAAAACACTACCTTATACATACGCATGGCATGGCTTCGGAAGAATTTCAGGATTGGGGGGGGGGGCGGAGCGAGAAAGGAGAAGCTTTGGAATCTGATGTTTTGGTAAAAAGGGTGTTAAGATTATGGGGGCTCAAAAGGGTATTGAGCACTCAACCAAAATTATTCGGGGTGCCGCGCTTCTTAATCCTATGACTGGTGCGCGATGTAGGCCAGTTGAAAGGTTATAACGGCGGATCCAGATCGGAAACGCAGCTGCGCAAAGCAGAGTTACAAATGGCGTGTTATAACCAACACACACATTTTCTAACTCTTTCCGCAAATGAAAATCTTTACACAAAAGCAAGGTGTATAACCCGGTGTAGAAGTACCATTGTCCGGCGTACTCATCCGGGAACAATGGTGAACAATAGGGCAATCGTCAGTTGACCTTTACGCAACATTAGTTCACGCTGATTCCGTTATCGACTAGGAGCCTTGGACTATGGCTCCCACCGGATTATCTGCACTTCACAACGAGTGTGCCCACAGACGAGAAGCAATGCTGACGGACTAACCACGGCACCAAGTGAACCCGTGGCTATACACGAGCGTGGACTCGCTTTCATCCTAATAGGTTACACGCATGGCAGGCGCAAGCTAGAAGCAGGAGCGGCGAACGCCGCACCACTTTTTGGGAAGAAAAAAAAAAAGAGCGAGAAAAGAGAGAGAAAGAAAGAGGAAAGAGAGCGTCCCTCTCCCTATACATTCCAATCTCCTTTGTATTCCCCATTGCATTCTTCCCCCCTTTCCGCCCTTCTCTCGGTACGACATTTTGTTCCCTCCCTCTCCTCTCTTCCTCTTCTCTTCGTTCATTGTTTTTGCCATATTACTTGGATGAGAGCGAAAGGGCAAAGAGAGGGAGAGAAAGAGAGAGGGAGAGGGATAGAGCGAAAGAGAGAGACAGAGACAGAGGGGAAAGGAGATCGTGCGTAAGGTGCAAAATGAAAAGTTCCATTGTCTTAAATAAGTATGGGTATTCAAAAATTAGGTAATATCAATGCCGAATTTCTGCACCAATGTTAAAGCTTTCTATGAAAAACATATCCCATATGAAATGACTAATCTGAGAATCATTTTAGTGGGTACACAAATTGTGAAATTTCGAATTGACTGTGTTTTACAGCCTAGTATGCTTTACATTGAATTAAGCAATAAATCGCCCTTTTTTTTTTGGTTTTCCTTTCAATGCATTTTGTAGCCAAAAAAGGTAAGAAATATATATGGGGGTTATCTATATGAAATCACTACTGTAAACCCAATATGTAAAGCCCCAAAAATCTTTCGTTGGAACCTATAAGGAATGATTAGACCCGATTCAGGAGGACCTATCTTGGTTTGTTTCCTGAGGATTTTAAAAGGGGGCACATATGAAACTTTCTAAGCATTATACCAAAGCATTTAGCCAGAATGCTTTGATTATATTACGTGAATCAAATAAATGTGCATGGATTAAATTTAAGATGATATTGACCTTAATGCAATCAATACTCATAGATTTGCTGTTTTTATAAACAAAACGTTTAAAATACGTTCATGAGTGAAAAATGAAGGAAATCGACTGAAAAAATATATACGCTAGATATGGCGGTTTTGTAAGCACACACCACTTTTTCTCCATTGCAATGTGATTTACACACATTAAACTCGTGTTTGTGAGAATGTACAATCTCATGATGAATTTGTCAATTTTCACTTAATAACGTTAACTTGTCTTGAATATTTAAACTACGGATTAATCAAGAAATCTTAGTTTATACCAAGTGTCAAGTGTATGACAAATCAAACCCAAGTCACCTATTGCTAAAGCAAGAAAAACAAGATATTCCCATTGTTAGGATATTGCTCAGAGTTTAGACCCTTATTGGAAGAGCTTGTAAATAATTGAATGACATGAATTTACACATCATAGATTTTTGGGTGAGAGTTTTGTGTGAACATTTAATTCAATTTTCGGATTTCAATAAAGGAGCTTAGGGCTATTAATAATCAATTAATCAAGATACAAGGGTCATAAGTACTTTCATAAAGCTATACCCCTTATATCGTACCATAACGCAATATCTGCTTAATGAATAAATCCCATTGGAATGGAGCAAAAAAGAGGTGTGCTTACAACTTTGTCATATCTGGCTTATTTTTCAGCGATTTTCTTTATATTTTTGCAAACTTGGAATATAGTAGATTTGTTTTTTAAAAACAACAACGATGATCTATGAATCAGTGATTTTATCACGGTCAAGGTCATCTGAATACCTTGAAATTTTTATTCAAGAGTATAGGGGACAACTGCATATTTCAAAATAATTGTAAATTGATGAGAAAATGCGGTTTGGCTCGTGTCGCTTGATAAGGAATTCTCCACGAAAACGTTAACATAGGCCTATGATCTAACGTGATTAATACAAAAAGAAATTAATTATATTTTACTTTTTTACTTTGATCACATCAATTACAACGTGGAACCACTTACAATTTCACATTGTATTTCATCAAATTTGCATGAGAATGCGTTTTGGACAGGATACATTGCAAGGGTTAGTGCTTCTCGCGGAGGGGGACACCACTACCACATCCCTCGGGTCGCTTGATTCTGAACTCGCCGAGAGAACATCTGGAAAACACAATTTTCCCGGGGCCTTAGGACACACCATTAGATTCAGGGGGTGGGGGTTAGAAGTTTTTTTAAAAAAAAAATTCACCCACCATAGAGAAAAAAAACTTTCTCCACTTTCCAGTCAAAAAAATGTGCACACCTTAGAAGAGGGTTAAACAAAATTGCCTGGTGAAAACACAGAAAAAATTGCCCTTTTACTTATTGGATAAACCCTAAAATTTGCAAAATTTTTTCAGGCGCTAATCGCGTTTTAAAAAAGTAATACAGACTTAAGTGTAGGCTTCTCCAGATTTGAGAAATGACGAAATTTGTCATTGCACGCTTGCCGACCAATCCTTGTACTACCTTACCATGTTAAGCAGCATGAAACGGCCCGTGCACCAAACTTTGACCGTAATAGTGAAAAACCAAATGTAAATTGTAATATTAAATATAGGCCTAATTTGAGTACGTCTGAAAAAGATAAAACTAGTGTAAGGCTAATGTTTTGAATGAAACAAGTAGAAAAATATGACCTGAAAACAAAGTACTCCTTAGTTTCGCCCGCACAAAAAACAAAAACCCCATCGCTTACGCCGGCACATGGCTGTATTGCGGTCATTACAGGCAAAAACAGTAATACAATCTAATTTTGCTTAGCAAAAATGGTAGTCATGCCATGATTAAAATAATATTTTACATCAAATTTGCATGAGAAAAATGGTTTGGAAAGTGAACATTGCAATGGGTCCGCATTTTGCCCGCACTCACCCCCGGCGGCTTCGAAATTACGTACGCGTGTCACTTTGCTTATAAAAATGTTAACCAAGCCAACTATATATTTTACTTTTTAAACCGTTGATCACACCAAAAGCATTAGTTCAACTTGTTCCATCAAAATGTGCATGGGAAAATATGTTTGGAAAGCGAAGCATAGTAAGGGGTTCGCGCTTTGCGCGGGAGGGGGGATAAACCCTCCCGCACCACCCCCAACAGCTTTCTATACGAACTTTCCATGGACACTTTATGCTTAGTCAAACAAAAACTTAAACCATCAACTAAGATTTTACTTTTTAAAACGTTAATCATACTACAGAGGGTTCAAAAAGGTTTACCTTTTTGGTCTTAAAATTTCTCTAAAGTGGGTGGACATATCATATCCGTTTGAAGGATTAATACCTACATTATAGTTTAGAACCATGGTGAAAATGACGTTGAAAACAGAGCTCAAATAACAAAATGGCGGCTTGTAGAGAAAAATAGTCAAAAACAATGTGCACAAACACACGTAAGTTATGGGGCAATCGTGGTTAACAATAATCAATACCATGCGTGAACTGTATGACCATATCAAGTAAACAAACTATGACCACCTTCAAGTTTGTGTGAGGTGTTTACCTTTTGAAATCATGAAACTGAACCAAAGAGACGTCCACTTGAATAACTTGAATCATTTCAAAAACTAATGTCCCTTTACAAAATAATTAAGTTAACTTCAAATGGAGATAATTTTAAATTAGAAGGGGCTTGCCATTCATTTCTTGTCAGTCACTTAATCATCACATTTCGAAAGCTGTAGCCTCAGGTGTTTAGCTCTAAAATAAGGCAATTTATAAATAGGAAAATGTTTTTTACAGAAGAGTTATAAATACCAAGTCCATGGCGGGGGGCGTTATTCATGTTTGGAGTGTATCAATCTCTGCTATAATGATCGCAACTAAGTGCCACAGGATTTACGTATATGCAAAGTGGTTTTTCACTTTTTTCTCAGATGGCGGCCATTTGGCATTTCAGCTTATTTGTTTTCAACGCCGTGTTCACCAGGTTCCAAACCAAGATATTGTAGTTAATAAAATCATCAAGGTAAATTTTGGAATATCTGGCCAATGTGAAGAAATTTGCATAAGAAAAAGTGTAAACTTTTTTGGGACCACTCTGTATAAGCATAAAAAACCTTATAATAAACACAGGTAAAGTGAACCACTTACAAATTTCAAGTTGTTTCCATCAAATTGCATTGGAAGATGTGTGTGGAAAGCGATATTGCAAGGGTTCCGCGCTCGCGCGTCAGGGGGAACCACAGTCCTGAACCATATGGTCATGGACCATAATTTTCTGGCCAATCTCATAGAAGCCCGGACTGCACGCCGTTATAAACCGTATGCTCACACGGACACTCATTAGCCCGCGGCACCACTTTCAATGCTTACGCAGGCTGAAACGGGAAACCCATTCTATAAGTTTGGGGAAGAAGGTTTGAAAATGTTTTCTATAGTTTGAAGGGTGTGATCCAGAATTTTTGGGTCCAACCTCTGGGAAATGTGGGGACTTTGTAAAATAAGGGGGGGGGGACATTAGTATACAGGGTTAAATTTGAAGTTAAATTGTGGTTAAGTAGCCTACATTATACCATGTCTCATTAAACGGATAAAAAGTATATTGGCTCTAGGTTATGACTTTATTTAAACAGTCACCTTATACCAGACCTCTTAAGGTTCAAGGTCATCCTGAGGGTAAAAGTTACCCAGTGCTCCGATTTGTTGAAAATGGTGTCAAATGTTCGTTCGTTGCCTATCTTCTTCTTATTATTAATCGGTCCAACACAAGAGATCTTGGCCCATTTGGGGCTATGTAATCACACCGTGGGCCCCAAAATGTAACAAGGGTCTACATGGTCTATATAGCCGGGTCTATAGGGGTCACCAAAAACTTGACATCAAAATTGTATACAGGCTGCATCCAAAGAACTGAAATGAATTTCCTGCTTCGGTGTGGACCAGGGCAATAATTTGACACCGGTTTAAAAAAAATGTAGCAAAAAAGGGCAAGTTCCGTGCTTGTTTATTGGTGATCGGTTTGCGGTTGTAAACGACATCGGCTGAAGTGACGTACCTCCGTGCTGATCGCTGATATGAGTTTTTGGCCCGAAGATCATGGTCCTGGACAATATTTTCAGTCGTCTCATAGCAGGCGCTATTCACGATTATGTGTGCGCTTTATTCCGTTAAAGGACAGGAGGAGTTTTTTTAGGATACAAAGTTCTTTCAAATGCACTTGATCGGAGGGGACACCTACCGAGAACGTTCGAAGGTTTATTGGGCAAATAAGCACAAAAGAAAACGCAAACCTTATTTTGAACTTGCTGACTATCGTTAATGTCCCCATAGAACACAGTGCTTTGACTTTCTGTAGTGCCCGACAGAAATTACTAAAATAATCACATATTACAAAAGACGGGTTATTCGGCTTATTCACTTCAGGTGTGGTATAATCCGTGGAAAAGCATTCCAAATATGAAAAAAAAACCGGGTTCGAAAAAAATGGGGGCGCTTTCTTCTGGAAATATCTGGAATGTCTCTTTAATGTGTTTATTTAAGTAGGCCATTATAAAAGAGCGTGTTATGCGGTGTCAGATACTACGGTCCGTAGGATGAGTGTCCTACCACCCATCTGTCTATTGTGTTATCCATTGAGTGCTGTATGCCATTTGTTTCAGCACGGCGCCCCGAAATGGCCTCAGCTACAAGGGTCACGGTTTATTCGTACATGTTGCTAATAGGGGACATTCTTCTCTGGGGGGACACTCAGTTTATTTACCCACAGTTGTAGAAGTAATTATTGTTCCGGCGTACTACTAGTCCGGGAACATGGTGAACAATAGGCAAATCGATTCAGTTGGGGGACTCTTCACACAACAGTAGTTTCACGCTTATTCGTTATCGTCATGGAGCCCGGAATATGGCTCCGCCGGACTATATCTGCTTTCACACCGGCTCAGATTGCGTGGCGTGCATGTGGCGCTCGTCTTGTAATTCGTGAATCGTGGGTTCGGTCCCCACTCCACTCAAATTTTACTTCATTATTTTATCTTGGGAGTTAGAGATTGCAATGAAAACATGAGTGTTGGCGATTGAAGTAGAGAATAGCTGCCTTATTGCTTATGGTCCCGGACCATAATCGGGCCAGAATGCAGAATCTCACACGTGCGGGGTGATTTACGTGACAGTTTGAAAATGAAACTTGTGTTTCTTTATATCAAAAGCTTTCTATTGATATGTAATGATAATTAATAGCATGTGGACTTTAACATCTATTGAAAGGTGTCTTGCGCGGTTTAATCAGCTATTCACTCTATCCAACGATTGATGGATTACCGATTAGCCGGTGGTTCTTAGTGGAAAAGGGGGTACGGGGATGTGCGGCCAAGAAGGGTATCATTTTCAGCCGTTTTGGTATAATGAACGGTCCCTTTTCTTGAAAATTGGTGTAAGAAAGGGTTGCATTTCTGTTTCAAGTATATTTTTTGAAGAATGCTTACAAACCATAAATTTGAAAAAAAATAGTGCTGCCAGAAGGGCTCAAAATTACATTTTCCCAGTTATTTTTCTCTCAGCTTCTAAGGTTTCGCCCCAAAACCCTCCACCAAAGCTGGTGTAAGGATGGGCAGCAAATCTGTCATTTTTGGTATATTTTCGGGGTAGTGATTCAAACACCCGGCCACACATCCCAATTCAACAACAACCCCTAATATCGGTTGATAAACTTAGTTTATCAACCGAAATTTGATAAACCTACTTTATCGATTTGAAAAACTAGGTTTATCGAATCGAAAAACTAGGTTTATCAAACAACCCACGATATCGAGTGATAAACCAAGATTTTCGAACGATATTGTAGGTTTTTTGATAAACATGGTTTTTCGATTTGATAAACCTAGATTTTCAATTCGATAAAGTAGGTTTATCAAATTTCGGTTGATAAACTAGGTTTATCAACCGATATTAGGGGTTGTTGTTGAAAAACTAGGTTTATCAATTCGATATAAATCTAGGATAATCGGCGAAGAACCTAGTTTATCGTCGATAAACTAGGTTTATCGAATTTTTGGACAACTATCGTTCCATATCCTCTCGATATTCCGACGGTTCAAATGTCCCGAATGTATTCGCCTATTCTAAGGTTGTTTTCCCCTAAAACGCGTTTTTTAGCATTCGCCTCTTCCGAAGAGTTCTCTATTCCGACTTCAAATAAGAGATTCGCTTTTCCGTAATAAGCCTATGGTTCACTATTCCGAAACCAGAAACCATGTTCTCCCTTTCCGAATTCAGATAGTGGTTCGCCTTAATTTCCCGTTGAGACTCGTCTTCCTTCAAAGTTCCAATACATGCCAAGATGATTGTTGTTCATACTACTTTCATCTTCATAAGTATCATGCACCCAAATAGTATCACTGGCAAACCTTAATTACAGCACAGGCAACTACAAATGTTGTGGATGAAGATCGAGCAGAAAGAGTCTAATCCGGGGGGGGTTCTGGGGGGGGGCCGTGGGAGCTCCCATCTTGGAGGCGATGTGCATGTAAGGCTGTTAAGATCCCCAGTTTTGAGCATCGGCTGTTACGACAAAGAACCCATCTATTTTGTGCGAAAAGGTCACCCATAGAACCCCATATTTTTAAAATTCCACCAACTGTCACCCAATTAAAAGACCCTATTTTGGGGTGAAAATTTTGCTAAATTTCTAAAAAGCCCCCATTTTTCGGAAAATTTTGCACAAATTTGGCATTAAACCCCCTTATTTGGGGCATTTTGCTTGTCCCTCTTACCCCAACGACCCTCAGCCCCTTTTTTTTTAGTCTCCTCTGTCACCGAATGCCCCTGGTGTAGACGCGCCAGCCTTACACCCATATCCATTTATTTAATCTTGGATTGCCCCCCCCCCCGGATACATTACAGTGCTCGATGTGCATTATCAGTATACTATAATGAGCTGGATGGTGGCATCAAGCCCTTGCTGGAATGCTTTAAAGGACTGGCGCTGCAACTAGAATGAAGGGTACCCATTCCACAAGGAACACGAGTGTTAAACACGGGGCGAGGTTTGCTATATTTCTGTCTGTGGCCTCCCACCAATGCTCAACTAGTCAAAACCTTCTAAGCAAGGTATCCACTTGGCAGGAATATCCACATAGATTAACGCATCTTGTAAAACACACCAGCCACTTGTGTTTCATCATCTTTGCTGTAGAGATTCGCCACTGAAGCATCCGAGCATGTCAACTAACATTACTGGTACTGCACGATAATTGCCTTCTTCATTGTGTTTCAAATGGTCACACCGCCAACTGTAACTTCGGCTAACGACGACCATGCACGCTACTGAAAAAGCCTAACATCTAAAAATCTGCTTCTCAACACAAACCAGTTACTGAAAAGTCCGACCATGCATTAGCATTCTTATGGTATAGAGATGCATCAAGTTCATATTTTTTTGGATATTGATATTTAGAACCCCTCATCACAAGGGAAAAAGTCCCCTTATCTAAAAATGATAAAATACAATATAAGGCCACTTTGTATTCTTTATCTGTTCATACAGAGTCCACCACTTCTTGACCATCTCAAGTAAAATCTACCAAAAGTCGTCGCATGAAATCATCGAAATCCCGAATGAAATCAGGAAATAGACCTAAGGGAAACACGCGAAGAAGGCCTAGGTAGTGCAAGAAAAGGTAGCGCCCGCTTCAACCGTGCCCGTGGTGATCATAAGACGTCGAAGTGCCAACACGACAACAACAAACATCTGAACAGGTTCATTGCTGCCTCCCTATTCTGGCGTATGATGACAATGACTTGATCAATGAAGAAAACAAGATGGAATCAAGTTATGAACACCGAGATTATGTTGAGGAGGGATCTACGAGCTCGTTGATGCCTTTTACCATTCTCCAAATGGGCGTGTGCCAGCTTTTTTGCCTTCTATTAGAAACCACCGCAGCAACAGGCCCGCTTTTAGAACGCACCGGAACACCAGTTTCGACTCTTCTTCCGCTGGCTTGATGTCAACAGCTTCAGACAATCGCCGACACCGTTGAGATCCGTGGTGGGAGACAATTCAACGCCCCTGCATTTCAGACACATCATCAGGAAATCAGCCCTATGTCATCGGCCAGTTCTTCAGCCACCAAGAAATTGCTTCGCTTCTTTGGTCTATCAGTGAAGATGACGAAGAGGACTCGGAGATAAAGATACCTCTATACCTGGTTCCAACAACATTGGAAGAATGCCAGATTGATGTTACACTAAAGTACTCGCGAAAACACCCACAAAGAAATACAAGAACCCCGAAGGGCAAACACGACATCTCCGGAATAAGCGCCGCCAGTTACAAGAACAGAAATAATCTTGATTTATGTAGCTTGCATTTTATAGACACTTAATAGTGAGAAACTTCTGAAAAGTCGTCTATTACTGAGATTGTAAAGGAGTCCAATCAAGTGAACGTTATAGTTTATTATAGTGGGATGATTAGGGGGAGGGGTAATTAAGGGTATTAGTAGAGGGGGTGGGGTTATAATGTTTATTTAATCAAATGTTTAGGTATAGAGGAGGAGCAGAATATCATAGGGGCCTTATTTAAGGAGTTCGTTTACCTCTCTTTACAGAAAAGGTTTAACACCTTTGGTAGTTAGTATGAACCCCCTACATCAATGCTTGGTAGGTAGTACTCTCAAATTGTGGTATCACTTTTTCAGTAGGTGCCAATTTAAGTTTACACAGGGGTCAAATTTTTAAAATGCCCCAATCGTGTTGAAATGTATGCCATATTGTCCATCTAATCATGCGGATTCCAAAAATGTATAGTTTGTACCACCTACGATCATTGGTAAAAATGACAAAAATGGTAAAAAAGGTCAATCTCAATTTGCACAGGGGTCAACATTAAAAGTTAATCTGATTATAATTTAAATACTTGCAAATTATTGCCTGAGGTAAGAGGACTCGTAAAAAGTGTAGTTAAATGTTTACTTACCGAGATAAGGGTCAAAGAAGGTCAACACCAATTGCATTATGTTGCCCTATGACCTATTTTGTCGCATAACATGGTAACAATGCATTGCAGATGGTACAAACTATTCCTTATTTTGACACATTAAGCTAGATGAACAATTTCTTTCATTTTTTACCAAAATTGGAGCAACTTCTGATTTTGACCCCTGTACAAATAGAAATTGACCTTTTTACCATTTTAGCCATGTTTACCCTATAACTCCCAAACCAATGGTCATAGGTGGTACAAACTATACATTTTTGGAATCCTTATGACTAGACGAACAATATGGCATACATTTTAACATGATTGGAACATTTCAAAAATTTGACCCCTGTGTAAACTTAAATTGGCCCCTATTGAAAAAGTGATACCACTATTTGAGAGTACTACCTACCTAGCATTGATGTAGAGGGTCCATACCTTTTCTGTATGAGGGTAAACGATGATGTTTGACCTAGGTCTGAGCTCCTCCTCTAGTAAGGTTTAGATTATAAAGGGAACGGTTTCCTTTTCCATCATGGACGCCATCGTCTCATATTCTCATCACCTTTAGTTTGGAACGGTCATATTCGCTTCATAGATGTAATTGAATTTAGTCACCTAAAGTTTCAGTAATAAAATATGAAAATGATTTTTTCCCTTATTGTTTTAATTTGTTTATTTTCATAGTCATGAGAAATGAAATCAAACAAGCCCTGTACAAAATACTGCAAGTAAACTTGCGTCATCCCCCTGGCAAGATGGCATTCTGGAAAATGACCTCAGATGACCTTTGACCTTGGTCCATGACCTTTGACATTACTCAAGCATGAAGGAACCCCCCCCCCCCAAGTCTGGTGTAAATCGGAAGAGACGTGAAAAACGAAAACCTATCCAAACTGGAACACACACACACGTATACACACGGACATGCGCGCTATCGCAAATCCCCTACTGCTTTTCGAGCAAGGGGATACAAAATAATGGTTCGACTTGGAACTCTAACTCAAAATGTCCTGTTCTAAAGGTTCTTTTAAATCCAGACAACACTGTTTGTTCTTCGAAGAATCATTTTGCTTCTTTAACACTTAAGTGGACAAGGGATCCGCAAACCACATTTTGCCAGTTTTACGATTAGCGATATACTTTTTCCGACTCATATTTTTGTAATTGTGTAACTTTTGGATACGCATCTTTACATAAAAAATAAAATCTATCGCCCCGTTAATTAGATAATTAGTACCCCACCACCACCACCAACGGGAGTGTCAGTAAAAATATAAATTAATCAAAACAGTTAAGAATATTCAATGTTCATTGCTCCAATGTGAAAACAAAAATCGGAGTATAGCGAACCTCTTGAAATTCAAAATACCGAATACGGTATTTGGTTTCGGAATACCGAACCCTTTTCAATATTCGGAATAACGAACCTTTTTTAAAATTCGAAATAGCGAACCCCAAGATTTGGAATAGCGAACCCTATTTTCGGAATACCGAACCCTTTTCCGGATTCGGAAAGCGAATGCTAAAAACACGTGTTCTAAAAATGAAGCTTCGGAATTAAGAACCTTCGGAATAACAAAAAGACCCGTCCAAGCTATGAGATTCATTATGCTTGGACATATGGGGCTGATATTTGGCATAAAAGGTAGGAGGACAGTCTGACCAGGGATCTTAAATAATTCGGGATTGGACACTCGATCAAGAGAGTGTAGGCATACTGCATGAAATCTGTAGCTTATGGATCGCCGGTCGTACACTGTTAAAATTTCTGTAAATTAACGGACATCGAATTTACGGAAAATGTTTTCTTAAACTCACTTAAAAAAATGTATAATGCCTCTTGAACTCTTTCAATGTGATTATTTCATAAATTTGAATTTTGGAGTTTTTATATTACGCGCCATGATAAAAAAAAAATCATACCAAAAAATTGAACTTGTTAATTTACGGAAATTTACGAAAATTTCTGGCAGCAAAATTTCCATATTTTCTATATTTTTAAATTACGGAAAATTCTATTAAAATACGCAATGTTTTCTGTAATCTGAGGCAAATTTCTGTAAACATGCTGTAAAAGTTCCGCAAATTGACAAAAGCTTCTATTGTTTTACGGAAAAGTCTGTGAACTTACTGAAACGTCTGAAAATTTCGCTGCCAGAAATTTCCGAAATTTACAGAAATATTTTTAACAGTGTACGAGGCTCTGTGTCACTCTGCATAAATTATTAGTTAATTAAGTAGCTTATCGAAATTGGTGGCGCTATCATCCGCATGGTCTGACCTTTGCAGGATTTCGGAGTGGAAGAGTCTATTCGCACCGTCACGGTGCGAATAAGCAATGTTTTTCGGTAATTCGCACCGTAGCGGTGTGAATAAGAAAACTTTTCTTGTAATTCGCACCGTAGCGGTGTGAATAAGAAAAATTTTCTTGTAATTCGCACCGTAGCGGTGTGAATAAGAAAACTTTTCTTGTAATTCGCACCGTAGCGGTGTGAATAAGAAAACTTTTCTTGTAATTCGCACCGTAGTGGTGCGAATAAGAATATTTTAAAAAAAAAAAAAAAAAAAATATAGCGAACCTCTTGAAATTCAAAATACCGAATACGGTATTTGGTTTCGGAATACCGAACCCTTTTCAATATTCGGAATAACGAACCTTTTTTAAAATTCGAAATAGCGAACCCCAAGATTTGGAATAGCGAACCCTATTTTCGGAATACCGAACCCTTTTCCGGATTCGGAAAGCGAAT
>JAMKCH010012018.1:0-92709 GCA_023653785.1 Ophioderma brevispina | reverse complement strand
AGGGGCAATCAAATCTTGCCCTTTACATATAGTGGTTGGCGTGACAAATTTGTTCAGATTTCCAAAAAAAATGGCGTCTTTGGTGAAATATTTGCACAATTAAAATAGGGTCTTTTTTTAACACATTTGTTATTTTTCCCCAAAAATGGGGTCTTTGGGTGAAATATTTGGCAAAATTAAAAAATAGGGTCCTTTGGGTGACGGTGGTAAAAGTTTCAACACTTGAGGTCTTGTGTGACATAATGCTCAAAAAAGCCTTATGCATCACCTCGACAAATGGAATTGTTCCCCCGGTTCCAGATCTATACAACTGTGTCCCCTCTCCCTTGCTGGTGTGCTGGGAGCCATGGTTTCTAATCTTCCCTTCTCCACTTTCATCTTCCTTCTTTTTTTCATCCTCTCCCTCCTACCTCTCAATTTCCCACTCCCTTCTTCCCGCCATACCTTCCTTTCTCTCCTCCATTTCACCTTTTCAATATCTCCCTCCCTATCTATTTTTTTTCTTTCCGCTTTTCCTCCTTCCCCCTCTCCATTTCCCTCTCCTATTTTATCGCTTTCCCACTTTTATTTGGTTGCCTTTAATTTCCCCCGGGGGGCACTCACATATGAAAAGGATATGGGTGCAAGCCGCGCTTCCAAACCAAGGGCATTCGGTGACAGACGACTGAAAAAATAGGGGTCTTTGGGTTGAGAGACAGCCAAATGCCCCCAAAATAGGGGTTTTCCCGACTGACGAATTTGCAAAATTTCCATTGGGGTATTTGGGTGAAGATTTTTGCCAAATTTTTCGAAAAAATAAAGGTGTTCGGGTGAAAATTTCCAAAAAGAAAAAATTTTTTTCGCCCAAAGTATGTGTCTGTAGGTGACAGTGGTAACATTCCTCAAAAAATATGGGGTCCCAGGGGTGACACGGTGCTGGAAAGGGGTCTTAACAGCCTTACATGTATCAATCCAAGATGGGAGTGCCCCCCTAATTTTTATCCTCCACATCGTTTCCCACGTACCTCTCCCGCTCATCCTTCCTCCTCTCACCCGAGTTCCAAGTAGACGGAATCACTCATATGGTCATTATCACTCACCGTCAGCTTTGTTATAAAATTTCGGATCCCGAATTTTTTGTTATAAGCACGGTATAGTATCCCTATGGCACTGTTAACTGTGTACAAGTTTAAAGCATGAAAACGAAAAATCCGATTCTCTTTCTAACTTTGGAATTTAGTATTCTTAGACATGTTAGATGACTATCCTTTAGTTCTACAGCCCTGTCTAAAAAAAATGGTACAAGCAGAAAAAAAATGGTAAAATATGAAAAAATTTCAAATATGTCTTCTTACTTGACATTATGTTAACGACAAAGACCAAGGCTTTTCCAATGGTGGTTTGTTTCACTCATTTTGCCTTTTTCATCCGAGATATAATCAAGATTTTAGTGCAATAGACCACAAATCGATTTTGTGCCACTTTTATTCATTGGCAAAGTTGTTTCCGCCAGCTATGCCATACTGTCTTAAAGCTCACCAAAGATTGCAACTTGACAAAAAGAAACAAACACAGATTAAATTAGTAACAAAGGAAGTCTACTTTTATCGACATAAAGTTTGTAATTCAACATAATCAGTTCAATTATAAAAATCTTCTTCATAAATAACAACATACAAATATTTAATTGCACGTCAAGAAATGGATTTTTGAATTTATTAACCAAGATTGTATCTGTTAAATCATGCCAGAAAATGTAATTGCAACCAAAATAAACCACTCCAAATCCAAAGAAATGTTAAATATTGCACTATCTTTGTGCATTTACTAATTGTTGAAGGTCATAAAAATTTGAATTTGAAAGCAAAGTATCTAAGTGGTGTAAGAATTTGCGTTTCGTGATACGTCAAGACCATAGAAACTCTCTCTTTCAGATTGCTGTACGCCGGTTGTACGCTCATGTTTCTCTTCTGACAAAAACGTATGTGGAATGTTATTCCCTTTATCTTAAAGCCTACGTACTGATCATAACTTCCAACATTACGTAACTGTTTTTCGTATCTTGTTAGAGTTTCTTATGAATTTTAATCCTTTTAAAGAATTTACAATATCTGTTCAAGTGTGAATACTTATGTTCACTATTCGTTCCCCGTTTCACTCAACCAAAAGTCGCAAAACTCGGATTTTTGTGTTCCGTAGTAAACTGGCGTTATCTCTCGACTGAAACTAAAGCAATTGAGTGAAACAAAAAATCCTGGAAAGCCTGGTCTTTTTCTCTTGAATGTAATATACAAAACAACTTATTATGTTGAGATATAACGATTGAACAAAAATCGGTTTTTGATTGTCCATTTTTTTTTAAAGACAGGCTGTAGAGACTATTTTAATTATACTACACAAAATGAATTATATTTCAAACTCTGAGTCAGCCTAAGGGCACCAAATAAAGGGGAAGCGACAAAATAGGAGAGGGAAATGGAGAGGAGTAAAAGGAGGAAAAGCGAAGCGGAGGGAAGGGAAAGACACGAAAGAAAGCGGAAAATAGAAGGTGGGAGAAAATGGGATGAAGAGAGAAAGGTACCGTAGGAAAAGGAGAAGAAATTGGGGGGGGGGGTGAAGGTAATATAGGAGGGAGAAGGAATAAAAAGATGGAAAATGGAGAGGGAAGAGGGGGGGGCACAGTAATTTGTATATATATCTGTAAGCCCGTGGAACAATCCCATTTTGGAGGTGACGCATGTATTATGAAGCCTTTCGCAAGACCTCCAATTGTTTGAAACTTTTACTACCGTCCACCCAAACACCCCTATTTTTAAATTTCACCCAAACACCACTACTTTTGACAAAATTATCAAATATTTCACCCAAAGACCCCATTTTGGGGAAAACTTAATCAAAATTTGTCACCCCACCACTATTTTAAGGGCAAGATTTGATTGCCCCTCACCCAAGATCTCTATTTTTTGGGCGTGCTCTATTACCGCATGCCCGTGGGTTTGAAGTGCCAGCCTTTCATCACTTTGGGGGAATAGGTATACTGCTATCAAATCTTTGTTACTCCCTAAGCTGCTTTATCTCTTTTTTTTAAAAAAAAAAAAAAAAATAATGTGTTTTTTATTAGTCTCGTCTTTAAATTTATTGAGTCTTATTTTGGCGTGTGGAGGAAAGAGCACAACATCTTCTGTAATGATTGTACATTGATGGTAGTCTTCGACTGGGTTAAATACTTCTTGATCCTGAATATCCCAGTTTTTTGGAAATCTCTTGAAATGTCTGTTCAATCGGGTAAGGCCTATCAATCCGATTAACACAGTTTTGATGAGGTTCGATGCTCCAGATTCAGTTTCCATTGTCGATATCTGAAACTATAACATTGTGGTATACAGAAGGCAGAATGAAGGAATAATTAAAATTTGTCTGACATCCATCTTCAGGATGTAATTTGGTGACACAAGAACATTCTGCTAAAAACTAAATTATTCTTCTACCCTCCGTGTAAAAAAAAAAACAAACACAAAAGAATGAAAAAGGGATTCAAACTTTTTCAGATCTTGATCGACTCTTTCATTTTATTAAGATTTTGAGGATCTGGATCATTGAATATTTCTCATTAGTACAGGCGGAAGTAATGGTGTACTAATCATATAGTATTTTTCTGGATTGGTTGCAAAACCTAACATTCAAGAGAACTTTTTGAGACGTTTTCTGCTTCCTTCTCAAAAAGTTGATAAAGTTCATAGATATGCGTATTCAATTATGAAAGATTTGGCCCCAGCTTAAGTTTGAAAATCAATGGATTGACACTCTTGATGTTCCTGCCGATATTGGATTGCAAATCATATTCATATGTTCACAAGATCACTTTTAATTGTATATTGAAATAATGAGGGGGGCCCTTTTATCATTCTAATATCACTTCTTAAAGGGGATTGGCAGAGCTGATTCACAAAATTGTTCTTCATGTAACGCGCTTCCTGAAAACATTTTTACATTTTGTGATTGCACAAAGGTTTCTCCATTGGGGGATGAACTCGTACAGGAATGCTGGAGAAAGTTTGGCAAAGAGGTGTCTCAAGGATTTTTGGTAAAAAAATGTAATATACAGTCTGGCAAGCAATTTGGTTGACGATGTTTGCACTTGCAATTATTAGGGTATGAACTTTACCCTTTTGATACATATTTTATTGACACATTATGCTTTCAGATAAGTATGGCTATTTTATGCAAAACCCCCTCGCTCCACTCGGATTCAGGCTTCGCCCTCGACACTCAGTACTTGTTTAGTGAACCAATGTTGAAGAGTCTTTGACAACACAACACGCACATCTTTGGAACCATCTTGTGACCATGCATGCAACATTTGCAATTTGGTGTGTTTCAACAAAATTGGGATTCTTTTCCAATTTTGAACCCTGTATGACCTTTATACTTCATATATACATTGTCACCAAAGGACAAGCTTGGAATGCCGCAATAAACTCCCCACTTATGGCAATCCGGTATCTCCAATTCAACCAACTTGAACTTCCTTAGAGCCTGTGTAGATAGTATCCTGGTTATATGGATCTGAACCTGGACCATGAAGAACAGGATAGACCGTAGGACACCTACACCATCAGCTTCTTATCCGTACCAACATACACCTGGCACAGATACATCCCTGCAATCTCATCTTCTGCTGCATGCTGCCCAACGCCGGCTTGAATAGTCTCAGACATCACATGTGGGAGGTTATCATGCCCAAACAGGGGGTTGTCGCCCCTTAAAACTACATTGATGTTTGCTCTCGACATCCAGCATGAATCCTTCTGACATCCCATGGACAGGGACATTTGGCGCTACATGGCTGACATCATCTCGGATGCAGCTGCTAGATAGATGAACTTCATGATTCCTAACTTGCATAAACTACCCCTTCAATATTGCCATCATACAAGTTTTGTGTATAAATTCCTCTTTGCTGATCAACATGTCCGACTGATCCACTGTTTATTACAGAAAAGGTCTCAGTGGCTTATTTGAGGCATTGGTAGTTTTTTTTTATAAAAAAAAAGGTTACCATTGAACTCGAACTTTTGGTAAGGTCAACATGAGAATATCCACTCTTTCATTTTAACCCGCTTATTGGAAATTTGCTGCACTTTGACCTTAATGAACCATGACCTACAGATGGTGTTTCATGCTTTCCCTGAAAACCTGGGGGCTTGAGCCCCATATCACCCCCTGGGGCACGTGCATACATACCGTCCAAAGGTGATGTACAAGTTACATGTTAAAATAATGACCCCCTGTGACTAAGGCCAAAATGGTGAACGCTTTTGGCCTAATTCTTTACACCTACCCTTTAAAATGATTATGCAATGCAGCCTGGGAATACGTATCACAGTAAACATTGGGAGCACTGGGTTGAAGTTAAAGACCCATCAATGATTTGCAAAATCGCAAATCGAAAAACTCATCAATCAGTTTTTGCATGCATGTGACAAGTACAGGAGGCCTAACATTAAAACCGGCAAATGATAAGACCACAAGCAACCTAATAGGACAGAATCGGAGAATTTAAGTCATTTACTGTCCGTACGGACACTGACTCAACACGTAATTGAATGGCGAATCGTATCTTGGAACACTGCCTTTTTATCCTTTTCTGTCAATTCTAACAGCATGGAAAAGGTAACTTATGAGAATTCTACAGCTTATACTTCCTTTTGAAGCTATTCCTGCAATTTTTCAAATATTTTTCAATCATGATGTGTCTCATCTAATCCACCCACTATGACACATATTATTCTACAGGTTAACTAAGTGTTATAAGTATTACCTTCAGCTTTCCTGAGCACAGAACTCAGTTGGGTATGTTACTTAACTAATATGCTTCCTTTCAAAACCACTGATGACTTGGACACTACTCTCAAATTCCGGAAACTATGCTGCATATATTTTTTTGTAGAATGAACTCAGCTAAATTAAGGCCGTTTTAATCCATATTGGCAACAGTTGAAAAATTTCAAAGCCCCTTTAATCGGCACTACATGACCGTTGCCCCAATTACGATTCACACAGAAGGTGGGTGGCCATGATTCTTCTATGTAGCAAAGGAATTTTGCATATCTGACCGTTTTAGCCAATAGGCAACTATGCACAGAGCTATTTGGCATATTTTACACCAAAAAATCTAATGATTGAGGACCTTTCAACCTGCTTGATATTATATACACCTTAGTAGAACCCCATGCAGTTTATCCTAATATTTGCCAAAAAGCTCTGTGCTATGTTTTTTTTTTCAGGAAAAGTACTTATTAATGCATTTTTTTTTGGGGTCTTCATTTTTATTCAGGGAAAAAAAGAACCCAAACATTGGGCTCCTTCCCATAGGGTAGCTCTGTGGTCAAAAATAACTCCACAAAATGCTTATGCATATGGGTTGTCAGACAATGGATTTTTTTGCCTTAGCTGTATCCAATAAAACCATAAACCCTAACACACCAAATCCAACAAAACACCATGGCTTGAGTGAGACTAGCGGCCCACGTTCCAGATGTTTGGGATTTCCATATCATCATCCAAATTAAGACCTAATAGGCACAAAATCGTTTGGCCGGCCAGCGACATGATCCCTAACAATGCATCCCCGTTTGTGGACCGGGGCCCAAAGTTCAAGTTCCCACTTTTCTTCTTCCCCTCACCCGCCTTTCTCCACTCTCGCACGGGACATAGAAACCGATGGGGCCGTATGGATAAGATCCAATACCATCATTCCCATCTGCTCTCTTTTATTCTAAAAATTTAGTTATTTTGTGGCATAACTTGGCCCGCTTATTTCTTATAATTAAAGGTCAATGGCCCGATCGCTAATAGCCTCGTCCCCAGAAGCCCAGATTTACCAGAAGTGGTCATCATTTTGGTCATCAGAAGGCAGAATGAAGGAATAATTAAAATTTGTCTGACATCCATCTTCAGGATGTAATTTGGTGACACAAGAACATTCTGCTAAAAACTAAATTATTCTTCTACCCTCCGTGTAAAAAAAAAAACAAACACAAAAGAATGAAAAAGGGATTCAAACTTTTTCAGATCTTGATCGACTCTTTCATTTTATTAAGATTTTGAGGATCTGGATCATTGAATATTTCTCATTAGTACAGGCGGAAGTAATGGTGTACTAATCATATAGTATTTTTCTGGATTGGTTGCAAAACCTAACATTCAAGAGAACTTTTTGAGACGTTTTCTGCTTCCTTCTCAAAAAGTTGATAAAGTTCATAGATATGCGTATTCAATTATGAAAGATTTGGCCCCAGCTTAAGTTTGAAAATCAATGGATTGACACTCTTGATGTTCCTGCCGATATTGGATTGCAAATCATATTCATATGTTCACAAGATCACTTTTAATTGTATATTGAAATAATGAGGGGGGCCCTTTTATCATTCTAATATCACTTCTTAAAGGGGATTGGCAGAGCTGATTCACAAAATTGTTCTTCATGTAACGCGCTTCCTGAAAACATTTTTACATTTTGTGATTGCACAAAGGTTTCTCCATTGGGGGATGAACTCGTACAGGAATGCTGGAGAAAGTTTGGCAAAGAGGTGTCTCAAGGATTTTTGGTAAAAAAATGTAATATACAGTCTGGCAAGCAATTTGGTTGACGATGTTTGCACTTGCAATTATTAGGGTATGAACTTTACCCTTTTGATACATATTTTATTGACACATTATGCTTTCAGATAAGTATGGCTATTTTATGCAAAACCCCCTCGCTCCACTCGGATTCAGGCTTCGCCCTCGACACTCAGTACTTGTTTAGTGAACCAATGTTGAAGAGTCTTTGACAACACAACACGCACATCTTTGGAACCATCTTGTGACCATGCATGCAACATTTGCAATTTGGTGTGTTTCAACAAAATTGGGATTCTTTTCCAATTTTGAACCCTGTATGACCTTTATACTTCATATATACATTGTCACCAAAGGACAAGCTTGGAATGCCGCAATAAACTCCCCACTTATGGCAATCCGGTATCTCCAATTCAACCAACTTGAACTTCCTTAGAGCCTGTGTAGATAGTATCCTGGTTATATGGATCTGAACCTGGACCATGAAGAACAGGATAGACCGTAGGACACCTACACCATCAGCTTCTTATCCGTACCAACATACACCTGGCACAGATACATCCCTGCAATCTCATCTTCTGCTGCATGCTGCCCAACGCCGGCTTGAATAGTCTCAGACATCACATGTGGGAGGTTATCATGCCCAAACAGGGGGTTGTCGCCCCTTAAAACTACATTGATGTTTGCTCTCGACATCCAGCATGAATCCTTCTGACATCCCATGGACAGGGACATTTGGCGCTACATGGCTGACATCATCTCGGATGCAGCTGCTAGATAGATGAACTTCATGATTCCTAACTTGCATAAACTACCCCTTCAATATTGCCATCATACAAGTTTTGTGTATAAATTCCTCTTTGCTGATCAACATGTCCGACTGATCCACTGTTTATTACAGAAAAGGTCTCAGTGGCTTATTTGAGGCATTGGTAGTTTTTTTTTATAAAAAAAAAGGTTACCATTGAACTCGAACTTTTGGTAAGGTCAACATGAGAATATCCACTCTTTCATTTTAACCCGCTTATTGGAAATTTGCTGCACTTTGACCTTAATGAACCATGACCTACAGATGGTGTTTCATGCTTTCCCTGAAAACCTGGGGGCTTGAGCCCCATATCACCCCCTGGGGCACGTGCATACATACCGTCCAAAGGTGATGTACAAGTTACATGTTAAAATAATGACCCCCTGTGACTAAGGCCAAAATGGTGAACGCTTTTGGCCTAATTCTTTACACCTACCCTTTAAAATGATTATGCAATGCAGCCTGGGAATACGTATCACAGTAAACATTGGGAGCACTGGGTTGAAGTTAAAGACCCATCAATGATTTGCAAAATCGCAAATCGAAAAACTCATCAATCAGTTTTTGCATGCATGTGACAAGTACAGGAGGCCTAACATTAAAACCGGCAAATGATAAGACCACAAGCAACCTAATAGGACAGAATCGGAGAATTTAAGTCATTTACTGTCCGTACGGACACTGACTCAACACGTAATTGAATGGCGAATCGTATCTTGGAACACTGCCTTTTTATCCTTTTCTGTCAATTCTAACAGCATGGAAAAGGTAACTTATGAGAATTCTACAGCTTATACTTCCTTTTGAAGCTATTCCTGCAATTTTTCAAATATTTTTCAATCATGATGTGTCTCATCTAATCCACCCACTATGACACATATTATTCTACAGGTTAACTAAGTGTTATAAGTATTACCTTCAGCTTTCCTGAGCACAGAACTCAGTTGGGTATGTTACTTAACTAATATGCTTCCTTTCAAAACCACTGATGACTTGGACACTACTCTCAAATTCCGGAAACTATGCTGCATATATTTTTTTGTAGAATGAACTCAGCTAAATTAAGGCCGTTTTAATCCATATTGGCAACAGTTGAAAAATTTCAAAGCCCCTTTAATCGGCACTACATGACCGTTGCCCCAATTACGATTCACACAGAAGGTGGGTGGCCATGATTCTTCTATGTAGCAAAGGAATTTTGCATATCTGACCGTTTTAGCCAATAGGCAACTATGCACAGAGCTATTTGGCATATTTTACACCAAAAAATCTAATGATTGAGGACCTTTCAACCTGCTTGATATTATATACACCTTAGTAGAACCCCATGCAGTTTATCCTAATATTTGCCAAAAAGCTCTGTGCTATGTTTTTTTTTTCAGGAAAAGTACTTATTAATGCATTTTTTTTTGGGTCTTCATTTTTATTCAGGGAAAAAAAGAACCCAAACATTGGGCTCCTTCCCATAGGGTAGCTCTGTGGTCAAAAATAACTCCACAAAATGCTTATGCATATGGGTTGTCAGACAATGGATTTTTTTGCCTTAGCTGTATCCAATAAAACCATAAACCCTAACACACCAAATCCAACAAAACACCATGGCTTGAGTGAGACTAGCGGCCCACGTTCCAGATGTTTGGGATTTCCATATCATCATCCAAATTAAGACCTAATAGGCACAAAATCGTTTGGCCGGCCAGCGACATGATCCCTAACAATGCATCCCCGTTTGTGGACCGGGGCCCAAAGTTCAAGTTCCCACTTTTCTTCTTCCCCTCACCCGCCTTTCTCCACTCTCGCACGGGACATAGAAACCGATGGGGCCGTATGGATAAGATCCAATACCATCATTCCCATCTGCTCTCTTTTATTCTAAAAATTTAGTTATTTTGTGGCATAACTTGGCCCGCTTATTTCTTATAATTAAAGGTCAATGGCCCGATCGCTAATAGCCTCGTCCCCAGAAGCCCAGATTTACCAGAAGTGGTCATCATTTTGGTCATCAGAAGAAAGCTCTTTTCTCATTTACCCTGTGAAATCTTAGAGTCCAAGGATGTTTGTTTGGACGTATGTGTGAAAAGGTGCCCTATTTTGTTCGACCAATATTAAAGCACTATCAGTGATCATCAGGATGAACCAAATATTTTTAATTTGCAAAATAGCTAAAGTGAAAGGATATTTCTGTATATAATCCTCATAAGTTTTACTTTTTACAACTAAAGAATCGACAGAAAAAGAATGAAACGGCCAGTGGTTTCAAAGATATGACTACTCCATTCACTTACGTGTATTCACTTACGTGTTGTAGTGAGTGTCCGTTCGGACACTATGACTAAAAGATCCGTTTTGTACTTATTACCTTGCTTCTGGCCTTTATCATTTGCAGGTATGTTGGGTACCTATACTTGTTCAGACATGCCAAAAGACAATCTGATTTTCTTATGATTGTTTCATTTTCTGATTTAGCAACTCACTGCTAGTGTCTTTAATTCATAAACACGTACTCGATGGGGTTTACAAAATCACGTTTTTAGCTCTCGATCAAAACGGATTGAAATATCGGCGCAAAACTTTACAGGTGGGGTTGTGGAGTGAAGGCCAATCTATCAAGATGAACACTTCACATCCTTAATCGGGCCATCCCTCTTTAAGCTTTCATTAGATATTCAATACCATTGAAACAATAAACTGCTGTATGTATGGGACACCCGAACTGTTTGTCCTTCTATATCAAGCTGTGCACGACCAACTGCCACCTCCTGCAAATCTGAGACAATGGGCCAAACCAACCTATGCTCCTAGCCAACTTTTGTCACCACAACAACTGTACACTGTTCCACATCCTAAATGGTTGCAACTACTCCCTTCAAAGTGGGCGATACAACTGCGTCATGACTAAACCTGACACTATAACATCCAGGCTGATGCCCTTCATAGACCAGACCAATGAAAGGGATATTGCCCACACGACACAGGCTATATCCCCATTATTGCATTTCGCACTGCAGATGGTACAGCCTACAAAAACCCAGCCATACCACTCCCAAAGAAAGTGCACAAACATCCTACAAAAAGCCAATACTGGGAATTTCTGATCCGATAAAGAACACAAGTAATATGTTCCCCTCACCCCAAATATCCAAACAGCCAAACGTCCTGATATCATGATCTATTCAGAAGGACCTAAACAGTATCCATATATAACTTACTCTTCCAATGGAGGAGAACCTGTCTAATGCATATGACAGGAAAAAGTGTAAATACCAAGCCGTGTAGCTGATGTAAAGACAGAGGATTATGCAACCCTATAGTACTTCCCAATTGAAATAGGAAGCGGGCTTCCGATCTACACCTTTGACACTTGCTAGCAATGTCTTGCAGCCCTTGGAGTGGCCAAGTGACTAAAAGAAAACCATTATGGACACCACCTCCAAGACTGCCTGAGAGCAAGCTACATCATCTGGCTATGGCCGTCACAAACAAATTACATTGGATGGACTTAACAACACTGAACAGACTTCGGTAGACATTCATATAGAAGTCCCCATTGATGCAAATGTGGTATTGCCATTCATTCTATCCAGCACTACTGCACCACGTCATACAGTGCATGACGAGTCAAATGTATGCCTCATTTGCTCAATGGGACCTCTATATGAAACGTCTACCCATACTTCTGTCATAACAGGCCAGTGGAAGGTTGAGCGGTCATAAAACCGTTTACCCTCGAAGTTTGGTTCGGCAATTCAGAGACCTCTAGAGTAATTGAATGTTAGTGTCCAAATATACCTAAACAAGAGAAGAAACCACAGTTCAATGAACTTTTTTTCCCAACGTCAACCTCCACAAGAGGATTACAATTACCAAAGCGCCTGAGGTGGGGCAAGCGCTGGTGATCTACTAATGAATACTTTCTCTAGAATGGAAAACTCAAAGAGTCGAGTTGTGAGACCACTCTACTCTTAGAACGTCAATTTTACAAGCGTTATTATACTCATTTACTTTGAGACACCATCAAAAATTTCAGTAAATTCCAAATTAAATGTCAATTTGTATTTAGCTATGTTCTCCTCAATACAGGTGACGTGGTAACTAGAGCCAAAATCACATGAAAATCAAATGCTGGTTCCCCACCCTCAATGAGGCAGCTACATGCTCTCTAGTGAGCAATAACTGCTGTTATGTGATTTCTGAAGGTAAAAACGTGGTTCAACCAGACTGCTTCCTGTTTGTGTGGGTTTCAACAGCAGTGTTTACCATTTTTATTAGGTCATTGGGAAAGTTTCCTGTTATTATAACCCAAATGCCAAGTAATGTTGAACTACCAAACATTGACTGGCTGGGCAAAAAGTCATCAAAGGTGAGGGCGAACTTCAAGCTTTACATTCAAACATTCCTAACAAATCAACTGGATAGCTCTCTCAAATGCTTAACGCTCAGAAATTATAAGAGTGCATTCTGATTTGGGACATGAATATTGCATGAGCTGGGTCTTCAATATTGACAAGGCGATTCACTCGAACCACAAAGTCCCCCGCCAAGTGCAGTAGCTAAAGATCAAGAAGCAACATAATGTTTAAGATCTCAGGGAAGAGTGTGATGGAATCATGGTTCTTGAACACTGAGGGCTCTTCCAATTGACATGACCTTCCAAAATATGTCAGCACTAAACTGTTACCACACGCACCAAGTTTCATTCCCTGCCACATGATTAGTGATTTGACCTGGAAATGACGCCCACAATGACCTTTCAACATTTGGGCATTGATCTTATGACCACCCCCACCAATTTCATCCTCCTACCAAATTAGTGATTTGACCTTGAACTGATCCCTCATGACCTTAAATGACCTTCAAAAATTGTTGGTACTGATGTTGACAACACCCAACCAATTTCAATCCTCCTACCACATGTTTAGTATTTAGACCTTGAATACCTTCAAATGCACCTTTAGAATTTTGGCATTGAATGTTGACCCCACCCCCCAGGTTTCATGACCAATACACCATGTGCAATGATTTGACCTTGAATGACCCTGCATGACCTCGAAATGACCATCAAATATTTTGGCACTGAATGTTGACCACACCCACTAATTTTCATCCTCCTACACATATTTAGTGATTTTCCTTGGGATGACCCCTCATGACCTTTGAATTACCTTAAAAAAGTTTTGGCATCTTGATGTTGAATCACACCCACCAATTTGTCACCTCCTACCACATGTTTAGTGATTTGACCTTGGATACCCCCGCATGACCTTGCAAAATTTTTGGTACTGAATGTTGAATTGACCACACCCACCAATTTTTATCTTCCTCCTACCACTGTTTAGTGATTTGCCCTTAATGACCCCGCATGACCTTCAAAATTTCGACACTGAATGGTGACCACATCCCCCCCACCAACAAAGAAGGAACACAAAAGTGGAAAAAACAACCGCAATGAGAAGATTGGTCGTGTTTCATCATCCTACCACAATATAGGTTTTACTAGCATTTAACTCCATTTCGTTTGCTATTTCCGACCATGTGCTGAGCATTTTTTTACCAAACTTTGGACCATGCCCACATATGACCAGTCCTCCGAACTCATCCGCCGCCTACTTGAGTGACATCTATGGTGCGAAGATGGACACCCATACTTGCTCCAATCAAAAGATATCGTGTTGACAATGTTTATTATAGCGATTTAGCCTTATTTTTTACATTTGACCCTATTTTTGACCACATTTGACCTTTGACCCATGCCACATGACCCACTTTGTATCCCACCCACCGCCTACTTGAGATACATCTATGTTGCGAAGACGAACATCCACACTTGCTTAGTTCCAAAGATATCGCGTGGGACGCATTTATTATAGCGATTTATCCCTATATTTGACCTATTTTTGACCACATTTGACCTTTGACCCATGCCACATGACCCACTTTGTATCCCACCCACCGCCTACTTGAGATACATCTATGTTGCAAAGATGGACATCCACACTTGCTTAGTTCCAAAGATATCATGTGGGACGCACACACGGACGGCTAGCATTTCTATAGTCCCCCTTTGCCAACAAAAGTTGGCGGGGGACCAAAAATACTGCAAGTTGAAACTTTTAAATCTCCTGGCTTTTAAATATATGAAATTGAAGGTTTGGTATCAAATGCTGACTACACCACCAAGATCATGACCATACAACCATTTGAAGTTATTTGATATTGGATGACCCCAGATGATCTTTCAAAATTTTCAGCACTGAATGTTGACCACACCCACAAAGTTCCATGACCATTCAAGCATTTTGAGCGATTTGACCTAATTTGACCTTGGGTAACCCCCAGATGATGTGAAATGACCTTGAAAATTGTTGGTATCAAATGTTTAACATACACACCATGCTTCATGACCTTACAACCATGTGTAGTGATTTGACATGGATGACCAAGTTATTTGACATTGGAAAGAACACCGTCATGCAGGTGGAGAAGTATAAGGCATATTTCTTATTCCAAAACCAATGGGAGTTGAAGAATCAACTCCACTGTAAGGGTTTTTTCTTATTTTTTTTAAAGGAATGAGTAACAGACAAGGACAAGGTTGTATGTGGGTCAAGACCGACCCATATCAAAGTGCCTAAATCAGTTTGTGTCTGTAATGCTGCAATTCAATTTGATTCCTTTTGGTGAGTTGCAGCTATATTGAAAGAAAAAAAAAAAAAAAAAAAAAGAAAACAAAGTCAGCCGGCTAAATACCCTTACCGTGGACTGTAATGAGCAGACGGATCCCCGTTTTAGTTAATAGCAGGCTTACAGCCACTTGCGCGCGGCTGCGGGGGTTATGCGTCAAGTGGACGATTGTAAACTTATTAACTTCTAACAATATGTAGAGAGTACAGAGAGCACACACCATGCAGGCATGGCTCCATGTAATATATATGTAATCATGACCATACAACCATTTGAAGTTATTTGATATTGGATGACCCCAGATGATCTTTCAAAATTTTCAGCACTGAATGTTGACCACACCCACAAAGTTCCATGACCATTCAAGCATTTAGAGTGATTTGACCTAATTTGACCTTGGGTAACCCCCAGATGATGTGAAATGACCTTGAAAATTGTTGGTATCAAATGTTTAACATACACACCATGCTTCATGACCTTACAACCATGTGTAGTGATTTGACATGGATGACCAAGTTATTTGACATTGGAAAGAACACCGTCATGCAGGTGGAGAAGTATAAGGCATATTTCTTATTCCAAAACCAATGGGAGTTGAAGAATCAACTCCACTGTAAGGGTTTTTTCTTATTTTTTTTAAAGGAATGAGTAACAGACAAGGACAAGGTTGTATGTGGGTCAAGACCGACCCATATCAAAGTGCCTAAATCAGTTTGTGTCTGTAATGCTGCAATTCAATTTGATTCCTTTTGGTGAGTTGCAGCTATATTGAAAGACGCTTAGCTGCCATTGTTCATGATGTCATGTGTCCAGGTCCCATGAAAATTCATCAAAGTATATGGATAAAGTGACCAAAATATGTTGACTATTTTGAAGCCATGACTCCTGGATGACCTTTGACCTCATCTGTTAGAGGTCACATGTGTGACACTACATGAGGATCATTGTGTGCAAATATCATTAAAATCCTCAAAGTATGTAGCTATGTAGTGTTAAAGGTCCCAGGAAATGAGATGATAAACCTACTCCAAATCTTTGTGGGACATTCCATTGCAATAAACAGGGCCAGAAAAAAAAGAATACACTACCAGTGACATCATTTGTGAAACTATTGATTATCAGTCAGTGTCATGAATAGATTCACACCAGTCACCTGGAATTTTCTATTACTCTCTATTTGGTACCACAAATGATGTCATCACCAACCCAAATATAGAGTGCTTTCTGGTTCCTCCGTGTAGACTTGACACAAACCACATATTTTATTTGCATTTCCTGGGACCTTTAACATAGGTTAACATTTTTTGCACATGTAAACATCTGGACACCCTAATACACTGCTCATTTCTTTGTCCCCTTATGGAATACTTTTAGGCCAAGAGCATTAGTTATAACCTGGAAATAGCTGATAACAAGCTGAATTTTTCAGGATAGGTCCAGGAATATGCGTAGAATAACATAATAAAAGTCCCCAAAAATCCCCCTGGAGCTCTCTCCAAAATCCAAGATGGCGTCCAAAATGGCCGCCATTTTCTATTTTTATCATAACTTTCCAACCAGACAAGTTGGAAATAAAAAAAAAAAAAAAAAAAAATTAAAGGTCCCAGGAAATGAGATGATAAACCTACTCCAAATCTTTGTGGGACATTCCATTGCAATAAACAGGGCCAGAAAAAAAAGAATACACTACCAGTGACATCATTTGTGAAACTATTGATTATCAGTCAGTGTCATGAATAGATTCACACCAGTCACCTGGAATTTTCTATTACTCTCTATTTGGTACCACAAATGATGTCATCACCAACCCAAATATACAGTGCTTTCTGGTTCCTCCTTGTAGACTTGACACAAACCACAAATTTTATTTGCATTTCCTGGGACCTTTAACATAGGTTAACATTTTTTGCACATGTAAACATCTGGACACCCTAATACACTGCTCATTTCTTTGTCCCCTTATGGAATACTTTAGCAGGGGAATAATTCCAATAGTATCAAAACATTAATGAAGCTCCATTCAGGTTTGCACAATCTAATAATGATAAATCAAACAGCTGAATGATTCAGTGACCAGAACTATACTCATGAAAATACAAAGAATAACAAACCTGAAAAAATGGAACAAAGAGTGCTCTTATTTCATAATAAAATGATTTATTGGTAGAACATACTGACTTTGCTTAAATATTTAATGGAAACTTCATAGAAATACTAGTTACTCTAAATATATTTTAGAAATGGTTCATTTTGAAAGGGGAAAGGATAACATAGATATCTTTTATGGATAGAAAATGCTAGTTAGCTCATGCACACACAACTTGTGTGGAAACAACAGGTTTATAATTCTTTGCGGTAGTGAGGACTAGCTTTCAAAATGGTCTGTAATTTGTTTCAGAGTTGCACCACTTCAGCACAAATTGCATGCTAACCCCCTACAACATATTCATGCTTAAAGGTGAATGATCCCACTATTCCGTTAGTATAAGGCATGTTTTACGATAGAGTGGTCTGTATCTTCCCGATTTTATACACGCTTGCAAAGCAGCGGGTATATTGTGCTCCTTAATCATCTTCTTCTTCATCATCAAACACCAAGGTTGTAAGGGGCTAGCTCCAAAACTACAAAGGCCCGAGAGCCCCCACTTGGCACAATGATAGCGCATGACCCCCTCTAGTGCCTTTGGGCAATCTCGACCCCAGAGGTCAAAGGTCACAAGCTTCATATGCCAATATGTGAAAACCTATTATGGCATCAAGCTCCGTAACTACAATTGTTCTAAAGCCCCAACTGGCACAAAGAAAAAAAAAAAAAAAAAAAAATGACTTCATTGCATTCCTTGTGCCTTAAAACATATGTTTGGACACTTTATTTGTATTTCCAACTTGTCTGGTTGCAAAGATATGATAAAATTGGAAAATGGCGGCCATTTTGACCGCCATCTTGAATTTTGGAGAGAGCTCCAGGAGGATTTTCGGGGACTTTTAGTATGTTATTCTACTCCTATTCCTGTACCTATCCTGAAAAATTCAGCTTGTTATGAGCTATTTCCAGGTTTTAGCCTATATGATCTAATGCTCTTGGACTATTTAGCAGGGGAATAATTCCAATAGTATCAAAACATTAATGAAGCTCCATTCAGGTTTGCACAATCTATAATGATAAATCAAACAGCTGAATGATTCAGGGACCAGAACTATACTCATGAAAATACAAAGAATAACAAACCTGAAAAAATGGAACAAAGAGTGCTCTTATTTCATAATAAAATGATTTATTGGTAGAACATACTGACTTTGCTTAAATATTTAATGGAAACTTCATAGAAATACTAGTTACTCTAAATATATTTTAGAAATGGTTCATTTTGAAAGGGGAAAGGATAACATAGATATCTTTTATGGATAGAAAATGCTAGTTAGCTCATGCACACACAACTTGTGTGGAAACAATAGGTTTATAATTCTTTGCGGTAGTGAGGACTAGCTTTCAAAATGGTCTGTAATTTATTTCAGAGTTGCACCACTTCAGCACAAATTGCATGCTAACCCCCTACAACATATTCATGCTTAAAGGTGAATGATCCCACTATTCCGTTAGTATAAGGCATGTTTTACGATCGAGTGGTCTGTATCTTCCCGATTTTATACACGCTTGCAAAGCAGCGGGTATATTGTGCTCCTTAATCATCTTCTTCTTCATCATCAAACACCAAGGTTGTAAGGGGCGAGCTCCAAAACTACAAAGGCCCGAGAGCCCCCACTTGGCACAATGATAGCGCATGACCCCCTCTAGTGCCTTTGGGCAATCTCGACCCCAGAGGTCAAAGGTCACAAGCTACATATGCCAATATGTGAAAACCTATTATGGCATCAAGCTCCGTAACTACAATTGTTCTAAAGCCCCAACTGGCACAAAGATAGCCCCTGACCCCCTCTAGTGCCTCTGACCAATCTCGGCCCCAGAGGTCAAAGGTCACGGGCTACATAGGCCAATATGTGAATCATCAAACACAAAGTTGTAAAGGGCTAGCTCTAAAACTACAAAGACCCTAGAGCCCCCACTTGGCACAATGATAGCCCATGAACCCCTCTAGTGCCCTCGGGCAATCTCGACCTTGATATGTGACCTTTGACCTCAAACAAATGAGGGTTTGTGTGTAATCTCCATAAACCAAGTTTGGTTCCAATTGAGCAACTTTTCAATTGAGGTCAATTTTACATTTCAACCTATCTTACAACTTGACCTCACATGACTTTGACTTTGTTGTGTGACCTTTGACCTCATCAACAAATGAGGGATCAAATGTTGCACCTATGACTCAAGTTTGGTTTAAATTCATCGAAGTATGCGGACATTACAGGCAAATGTTAACCTTTTTTCACAACAAACACCAACAACAGACATCAAAAGTGGACAAAGTGATCCCTATATGTCTTCCTGCCTTAAGGCATGCAACACAAAAGAGAAACATTTCCTGGGCCTAAAATGTCACTGGGGTAATGAGAAAAGTAGGAATATGATATCAAAATCTCAGTTTTGATTGAGTCAATTTGGTAAATGCTTTGTGAGGGAGAAAACATCATGAAAAATCAGACCATCATCAGATGACCCACCTTTAAGGATAAGTTTTCTCTTCATTTGATCTCCCTGCATCAGTAAATATTTCAGTCACATGCACAAACAATTTGTGGAATATAATAGAGAGCTTATTGGAAAGACATATTGAAAAAAAATCACCTGTATTTTGTCTTTGGGACCCCCCTGATTTACCCAGAAGTAGTATCGATTTTGATACCAGATGAAAGGCTGTATTTTTCTCATTGTCGTCCTGAAATTTGAGCCCTCAAATCCATGTCATTCCCAAGATATAACAAAAAACCGCTGTTTTAGTGGTTAACCATCAATATTAGCACAGTATTGAATATGGCTTTGCAACATGCATTATTGGGTCTACCATCAAAACCGCAAAGGTGTATCCCACGGTACTTGACGGGGTGTATGTGCAAGTGCCAGGCTCTCATATCAAGTAGAGAACACAATACACATAAATCGGAACAAGCACCTTTAACCAAACATATGTGACACTTATCATTCCAAACCAAAGAAGATTGCCTGGAGGCCAAGCTTGATTTTGTCCATAGCACCATTTGCTATATCTCTATATTTTTTTGTTCAGAACACTGCTCGGTAATTATTGATTTCACTGTAAGATAGATCGCAATTTGGAATGCTTGCATGAAGCCCACACATGCATGTCATCACCATGGTAGGCAGTTAAGGATGCTACATGATATCATTGAAGATTACAGAATGGGGCTGAACAAAATACAAACAAAATTGTGTTCACCAAACGCATGTGTCGTCTGCCATCACGGGTTGTGATGGGTACAAAGGTCACATGAGGTCACCAGGATCACATGAGGTTACCAACATGTGGGACACTACCCAAGGACCATTGTATTCAAGCGTCACAAATATTGACATAATGTGGATACACCAAGTAATTTGACAATTCAGACCATTTTGAGGTTATGACCTCTGACATCTAAATAACCTTTGATCCCACTCAAGAGAGGGGTCATTGTGGGGCACAAGCCAAGGACCATTACCTGCAAGTACCATGAAAATGTGTGCATGTATGTGGAAACAGTGGGCAATTATGTTTAGGGTTCAACATTTTGACCACAGACACAAACACAGACGCACACACTACCAAAGCAATCCCCAAGTGCCCTCTTGCAGACGGCACAAAAAACTGAAGGTACACCAAAGATTACAGGAGCTATGCATTGCCAATTTTTTGTTACAAACATATCTTCTGTTAGCACTTGTTTTTTTAGAAATGTTAACATAATGAACGTATATATTTCCATGGACCATATCCTACCAAGCCTAGTTTTGGAAGACTGGGTCCTGTATAATTTTGCCCCTAGCTAACTTCATTGCTTGCATCCCATTGCATCTTTTATTGAGTCCTCCTGCCGATACAATCCATTTCTCTCCATAATTTGTCCATATGTTTTGGAGGAAATGGGACGTAACTACAGTAAGAAACCAGAAGCATCATTAAGTCTTGTTTACCCAAGGTATTTTTTGTAACACAACTTGCTAAGAGTTTTAGTGTATGTCAAATCTGTATGTACTGTCAGGTCAGCAGCTTCAAGAACCTGCAATTAATTAAGATTTTGACTATGCATCTGTTGTATAGACTGTATTCAATATGACATCAGCCACCAGACATGTTGGTGGAAAAGATGCATACATTCCAGGACTACAATACATTATAATTGTCGTCATAATTTCTGAAACAAATGGCACGCGCGCGTCTGTTGATTGCGTATTGGATTCCCGTTGTCAAGCGTTCGTCACACTCTTCTGGGTTTATGTGCGCATAGCCAGAATTTTGTTTCAGAATTACTGACAAAGAGTATATAGCTGTCAATCGATCCATGATTAGCGATTGCACAGGGATCATTGACAGGTGAATGTATTGTAATACTGGAATGTGTCTATTGTCCACCAACATGGCTGACTATTGAATACAGTCTATTATATCATTTACTTTATCATCTAAGTGTACCTTTTTCTTTAAAGGCTGACTCAGAGATTTCGAAATATAATATTTTTGTGTAGAAATTAAAAATAGACAACTAAAAATAAAGATAATAACCTAAAACGCTTAATTCCAAAGTTAGAGATGAATCGGATGTTTCGTTTTCATGCAGTGAACATTTATGCATAGTATAACAATGCCATAGGATACCGTGTATAACAATATTTCCGGATCCGGAATTTTATAACAAAGTTCTGATTTTCTATATGAAGGACTTCGATTTGAGCTTCGGGAAATCTGAGTCAGCCTTTAAGTTACTACTGTAAACATCCCAAGTGTCATTTATTAGTGGATATCAGCACTAAATAAATCTACATTCTCATTTTGTTTTTGGTTTGGGGGCTGAACTACCTCTAAAGCAGAAGTTACACTTGACTACCATACCACAGAAAGGAGTATGCCAAATTTTGTTTACGATAGTCCAACAATTAAGCCATTTTAAAGTTTATTTGGAAGTTTCTGTGACAGGTAGTAAATTAGTCAGGTAGAACCTTCATGTGACCGTAAAGTTGAGTATGGACACAATTTTTTTGCTGAAAATGATAGATTAGGGTGTGTAGAATTAATATCTGCCGGGTGCCACCTGGGCATCCTTGAGCATTTTGAGAAATCCAAGATGGCGTCACCATAAATGATAATTATCTATTCAACCCTATATTATCAAACTATGGAGTTACTAGATATCAATAGGATCCAACATGAACAAGAGTATGGCACTTGTAACATTAAGTCATACTTCAAATTCAAAATGGAAGCCAAATCCAATAATTTTAAAATATGCCCTATAACAGCAAATACCTGCGATAAAAATAGACGAGACGTACTTAGGTTATGTTGTTAGACACAATTAAATGTATTTCTGATACTTTTAAAATTGTAACATGACGTCAATCAATATGGCAGCCAAAACGTGAACATCTTAAAAAAATACTTGGCACAAATTTATAAGTATTACAGCCTTCAAATTGAAATCAATGTGTCAATGACATTAGAAATGTACCTTTGATCCTAACCAATGTGCAACATACATTTCAATTTGTTTTAAATGCGCCAAAATCGAAATAAAACTAATATGGTGCAAAGTTGTCAAAAATACCATAGGAATTACATTTTTTACATATATTGCACTCAATCTATAATTTGACCCATTTTTATTAATCGGGATTACCTGGTATCACTTGGATATGATCATAGGTACATTTCTAATTGTTTCATTGACACAATAATTTATACTTGAAGGTAATATTTAGACATTGTATCAAGTATTTTTTGAAGATATTCACGTTTTTTGGCTGCCATATTGATTGACGTCATGTTACAACTTTAAAAGTATCAGAAATACATGCATTGTGTCTAACAACATAATCTAAGTACTTCATGTTTATTTTTTATCGCAGGTATTTGCTGTTATATGGCATTTGGCTTCCATTTTGAATTTGGAGTATGACTCAATGTTACAAGTGCCATGCATTTGTTCATTGGGTCCTATAGTATATCTAGTAACTCCATAGTTTGATAATATAGGGTTGAATAGATAATTATCATTTATGGCGGCGCCATCTTGGATTTCTCAAAATGCTCAAGGATGCCCGGGTGGCACCCGGCAGATTCTTATTCTACACACCTTTATCTATCATTTTCAGCAGAAAAATTGTGTCCATACTCAATTTTACGGTCAGGCCAAAAGTTGGACCATGGCTACCTGACTTTGGATGTGGCCAAGGTTGACCAAAAATATGGATTATTGTGACACCAAACTTTGTATGTCCCATTTTCTTGTTAAGCAGGTAACTTTTGGCTGCATTTTAATGAGTTGTAGATACACCCACTGCTGAAGTCTTAAAATGTGAAATGATTACAAAGCCACCATTAGAGTACCAAACCACTGCGTCTATCTAACGTTCTATCAACATTTACCTCTGGTTCTAGATCAGTACAGCAGCTACTCTTAATGCATCAGCAATATCCTCAGAGAACACACAAGATTCAGAATAAAGCATAAGGGAGCTTCAGCTATTTTGATAGTAACATTACACAAGAATCCAAATATAGCTGCCATATGCTTTATTCAGCAGTATGGGGCTATATGAGGATATTCCTGATGCATGAGCAGTTGCTGTTCTGATGTAGAACTCATTTTCAGTGTTCTCACCCATCACCAGTGTTGTTACTTTTGACCTTGAAAACTTGATCATAATCTTTTAAAAGGTTTCTTCTTTAATTTGGCACAAAGTTTTGAAGAATATCGCCAGGAGTTATATATTGTGTAATTGAGTATTTTGATCACATTTAAGCCTGATGTTGTAAAACACAGATAACAACAAGATCGGTTGTAACATTATGCCCTTTTCAGAGTTCCTACTGTGCATATCCAACTTTTAACAGGAATATAAGTGGGCATACCATTGGTTTCCTGAAATTGATCCGGCACTTGCCCCACCGGCCAAACGCATCCACGCGACACCAAACTTTTAGGCGGAATTCGTCCAAACAAAAGGCTACAGAAGGAGTCAACCAACAAAGGAGGGTATGCTTTTAAAGCAGAAATAACATCACTCAAGTCCATATTTTTTTTTTTTTTACATTTCCGGATTTCTTTTATTATGGCAATTTCTGAATTCCAGAAATTTCCGGAAGTCTTGCATCCCTGGTGCTGGGTACTTGCACACCAATTTCTGTACACATTGAATGGAGAAAACTTATGGGTACGTGATCATCTGCAAATGCAAAGCTTCTGTGGTGTTAACAACCCCTTGTATGCTTGTGCCATGAATTATAAAAATATTGTGGTCCTCGGACTGCGAGTGTCGCCTGCCGTCGTGGTTTGTGAATGATAGGCCTTATGACCTTTGACATGTGACCTTTGACCTCAAACAAATGAGGGTTTGCATGTAATATCCATAAACAAAGTTTGGTTCTAATTGATCCTCAACTTTTCAATTCAACTTGACCTCACATGAGCTTTGACCTTGGTATGTGACCTTTGACCTCATTAACAAATGGAGGGATCCCACATTGCACCTATGACTCAAGTTTAACAACAACAGACTACATCAACAACAGACAACAGTGGACAAAGTGATCCCTATGAGTCTTCCTGCTAGGCAGGAAGATGACACAAAAATACTGGTAAGTTTTAAGTTAAATATTTACAATCTGATGCTCATTTCAGCTTGAAATTCAAAGTACACTAGTCATCTGCTCTGACCTGGTTCAATGCACTTTCTGATACTCATCATGAACGAGAAACACGCCATTCTCACTTGATATAGGACATCACGGATATCAATGTCTGAACTCTGAAAGGGCTATTTGTTACAGGAATCAGCAACTCAATCAGTGCTCATACAGATTACCCCAGGCTGATGTGACTAGTTCTCTAAGCAGTGTTAGTGGCTCAAATCCAGTCTCACGCCATGCAATTTGGAGACCAAATTGTCTTGTAACTTACATATAATCTGGCACCTTTTTGGTTTCATTCAGAAATATACAAATTTAAAAGATGGGTTACCATATTCCAAACTCTGCAACTCCCAAAGAAATAAACATTTGTAATAAACATTTATAATAAATACACGGAAAGAATTTAGTATTCTGCCACCACCCTACGAATTCAACAACGTTAACGGAATAAACCGCATGTTAAAGGTGCCGAATTTAAGTGGTGGCAGAATACTAAATTCATCCCAAATACACCCCTCCCAAATTGATAAGAGCATTATTCATCAGAGTTATCATCAGCATATTAAAATTGTCCTAGGCAAGCGAATTTGGGATTACGGGGTAATAACAATCTAAGTATTTCACTTAGGGATTCAAACATTGTTACGAAGTGGACAGGCACAAGCCACCCGAGCGGGATAAAAAGATGCGGATGCAGATTTGTTGATTGTGATGAACCACTCTGTGATATGTTTGAATCCCTTTCAACAACGAAAGTCTTTACGAACCCTTATTAATATTGTGTATAGAGGAACATAATTATTCTCACTATAATATTAATATGTTCCCAGTTTAACACACATCTTTCCTCATAATATATTTGAGCAAATCTAAAGGAAAACAATAGTTTTGGCATGTTTGTTGCTTTGCAGTTGCACCTGGAGCACTTGTGCGTGCTCAAGAGTTCCAAAGGTGGCGAACAGTGCGTCGACTCAAGCGTTCTGCATAAATGCACTTCCGCAAATACCGCGCAGAGCGTGATATGCTAATTTGCATATCAACTGTGGGTTAATAACAAATCAACAATGGTACGTTGTTGAAAGTTATTTCAATACTCAAAATATCGTTTGATTTGCTGATTATAAATGGGTTTATTGCTTGCAGAATATCAAGTGTGAATGTAACTTGCCGACTGCCTGGAGATGACCTGTGTCTTGGGGTGGGGTAACTTGTCTGACATGGAAACTTGACAGAATTTTTACACCTCACCCATTTTCAACTTGGATCTTACTCTCATGGATGTTGTCTTGGTTAATTTGGATTTGCTGTAGACACGGAAATACATGTACGCAATGGACAGATATCACCTCCGCAGACTATGGACCATTTCGTGTTTTTTGTATCTTACGCTCATTAAATCTATTGTCCTGCTTGAACATGACAATAGCAATCGATGTCGATTTGGTTTCACTGAAAGAATTCCAACCCAAGAGGTAACAATTAACAACACAACTGAGACGAATTAAGCACCCAATTCCCACCCACCATCAACCCAGACTGATCTAACAAACAAGGATTTAGAGTACCCGTCATTCAAGAAAAGAAACAATTGAATTAAACAATTTTTTTGGGCCCCTGCACTATTACAGGAGGAGTTGTTTGGGAAAACTGAAATTGGATGGCATTATTATGACTGGGTTATGACTTTTGAGGATTGGCCGTTGTGTCCTATATTTCTGATGCTTTGCTATACCTCATAAGTTGCTTCAATTCAATCTTGACCATCCTTACTGTCCATAATTTAACTCTGGTCTTGGACTTGGCAAAACCAAACCTTTGGCAATCAATTCGTCGGTCGGTGTGATGTCACATTAGAATTCGGGTGGCATGATTGGATCAACTACGGCTTGTTACAAGTTACTACTCCCTGGCGAGAAAGATTACTTTTGGATAAATGATGGAAGTCACAATATCGTGCTCTTGTCAGCAACAGTACGACACTGAAATGACTTTTTGTACAGAATATTAATCAACGATGATATCCGCACTGTCATCTCAAGAAAAAAATCTTTAGATCATCAAAAATGGATAAAATATGAAAAACTTCACACAATCATAGACTATCCATAATACGTTCACGCCAGTTGCAGGGATTGTTTTGTGTGCAACAAATTCACAACCAAGACCTGACAGAAAGCAATCACAAATTAACTAGAGACATACCACTCTCGAATCCTAACGCAATCAAACTTTCTGTTCGCCCTGGTAATACCCAATTGTAACAAATCAAAATACTTGCTTTGTGAATCTGTGGTGCTGCTTTTTGATTGAAGACACTTTACCATAGAGTAGGCAAAGCCAAATTAGATATTCACTGTAGTGGAACAAAAATGGTACACCTATCCTATCATCGTCCGGTATGATAATCGAAATCATCAATCCTGATATTACTTGCCTTGTAAAGACTTTCATTCAAAATTGTATCGCATCACATTACAACGAATCACCGTGAAAGATACAAATAAAAAATAAATACCACTTTGTATACTAACGGCACATGAAAGTAAAGGCCGCACAAGTGTATCTATGACAAAAGTCAAGGAACCCGGTATTCGCAGGAAGCAAATGTCATTACATATAAATAGATTGCTTGGGGCCAGGGTCACATGAAGTCATCTAGATCGCCACCCATGTCGTACGCATCGAGGTCTGCATTTCGGCCTCCTTTTCCACTTCCAGCTAGCACTGCCTTTTTGGTCTTCTTCTTGCCTTTCTTTTCCTAATATTTGGAAAGAGGTAAAATGATCTATGTTAATATAAGTGACCAACATAATGATGTTTAGTTTACTTTATGTTTATGGTAGATAACATCTTACAATGCAAATTTGAGGCTGTAGCTAATATTCGTACCAAATGCAACATTGCAATTATGATCAAACACACAGAAATGGAAAGGTGTAGCACTCCTGAATGAATGTGAGCCCTGCCTCATGTGGGAATATGTTTTATATCAATGCTACACTTGGTTTTCTTAAGGATGTTCCCCTAAATAGGTCTAAAAATATTCTTGTCAACAGGTGATCATAATACAACAAATGAAAACCAATAGTAGGGGTCTTTGTCTTACATTCCCAGAAATTTCGGTTCTTTGATACACAAAAATCACAAAATACAGCGGGTTTTCATATTTTTACATTTTGAATTATTTCTGGCAAACTATACATCATATTTTCATTTTCTTTGCAGATTATGAAAGCAGGTGTACTTTTAGAAAATTTGCTTTGTACAGGGACTGAAATGGACATTTTGATACAAAAAAAACCTGTAGGTTTACACGTTTATAATGTCCACATTTCCCTCGCTTTTCTAGTGACAAGTATTTTCATTTTAATATCATTTTAAATGTGATGCACTTAAAGAACATTTTTTTATTTCTTTAGGTGCTCACCAAAACAAATTAGCAGGATCTAACGTCTGTGTTACTTACTACTTTTTGTGCCTTTGCTTTTTCTTGTGCTATGGCTGTTAGACTTGTCCCTAATCTCTTTACTTGGTCTACTTCAACTGAAAGACAAACACAATAGCAATATCAGCATAAAACGTCTATACAATTGGATGTACTTGTCCTAAGCATGTCCAGTCTGGCATTCTTTACGAATGAAAGTGCTAGGAATCCTACTTATTTTGCAGAATTTACTTAAAGACAGGTTCAACAATGTAAAAGAAGCTGAGCAAGACTGTAATGAAGTTTACTTTCACTGTGGTTACTGTATAGTTACTTGGTGATCATGGATAACAGTAAAAGATGTTTTTACGTAAGAAAGGCAAAGACAGCTCATTCAAAGTCAGATGTTTTCTACGAGTGTTAGCTGCTCAAGATGTACATCAAAATTATGTTAAATTCAGGAAACCAACACCACTCGGTATAGCAGTTCAAACCAATCTGTCCTTTGCACTATGTCACTAAGCAGGCAAAACATTCAAGTTACATTTTCCAAACCTCTTATGTAGCAAATAGATTCCCATTACAAAACTTTCTATTTTACGATTTTTTTTTCTTATATTTTTGCAGTATTTTTTCTTAGTTTCCTGCTAAATGACAAAATTGTCATAAAGGTGGCTTTGTCACTGGACCCTATTTGCTATCTAGGTTGTTTTGAAAATGCTCATAGGTTCCCCTGCCCTGTGAAGATAACAGAGTTTTGACGTCTCCTGCTTGGAAACCAGTCAACACCCCAAACTTATAACCTAAAATGTAAACCTACCACTCCTTAGCTCCAACTGTAAAAGCATTGTATTGCATGCAAGTTAAATGAAAGCTGCCAGTTTAATCCTGGCCAAATGCATACTGGGTTATCAAAACTCATGTTCACTAAGCACTTATGAGGAAAGTAAACACTTGTTCAAGCACTTTATTTTGCTGGTAATAGCAGATTAAGCCAGAACCTTGGGCATTTACAGTCCACTCCTTCACTCTGGGTTGGCTGTCAAATCAAGAAGTGCACACCATGATGCTATCGACATAGTGCACTGTCTCCTCCAAGATGGCAAATCAGTCTTACTCTTGCGCTACCCGAGCCGTGTAGTAGGGTAGACTCTACATTTCTCAAAGTTACTCTGTTAACATCATGTATTATGTATGATGTTGAAGGCAATGATATGTTGCCATCAGCATTCTATGGAATATTCAATTACAGATGAAGAAATTTACTTCAGAAAGTAAACTGACTAAATTGATTCCATCATGGATACTTACGGTCTAAACTACACGCTTGGAACAAATCATCCAGTAAGTCTACATAGTGTTCTGACTTTTCAAAGTTCAGGATTGTTTCTTTTAGAAGTTTGCCAAATTCTTTAAAATTCGTCTCTGTTTGGGATTCATTGAATCTATTGTGCCTCTCCTGTCGTCGGCAACACCTGGGGAAAACAAATATTACAGACATGTCTGGTGAGAAGAAAAATATTCCATTATGCATATATATGCATACTTTCATGTCTAAGCTAATAATTGACAGTGAAAAATTTTATTTCTTTCACTGGTGGTAAGCTAGACATCTATTCAATCTTTAAAGATGATTCCGGGAAGGGGTGGGGGGGATTTTTTTTTTTTTTTTTTTTAAATGTTCAAAATTTTAATACAGTCATTATTTAATCTAAAGTGTTTCCACTGAAAAGTTAAATTACGTTTCCTTTTCCTTTAAAGAATTGTCAATCAAAATGTACCCAAGTATTAGCTGAGTTTACATACGAACTTCATGCCAAATGATCAAAATCGTTGTGTGTGCAGTTGTGAAAGCATACCATTACAATGTCACATTTTTTTGTATTTTTACCTCATTGACCTCCTATTCTTTACTGTATTGGAAGGTTTAATTCTCCCCAAAATTTGTGCTTTGCGCTTTACGGTGGCTTCGACCGACCAACCGGTAAAACCTTGTGTAGTTCACTAGAGGATATTCATGAATCAAACTTCACAAGCCACCCCTTGTTCTAAATTTCTTCTTAGAATTTAGTTTTAAAGTGTTTAGATCAATTTAAGTGATTTTTCTCCTTGAACCCACAGTTGAAGCAAGTTTAGTACTTGTAACATCATAATCAGCTTGATACTGCATGAACACCTCCCTCTAGAGTTTGCTAATGTAATGTGAACCTTCTTAACATTGGTCCATGAATTTGAAACAATAGGGGTGATGGCAATTGGTTTTATTTTTAACCGTCAAGTAGCATAAAATGGACTTTTGACCTCTTATAAATTAACAACCTTGTGTTCAAACATCATGATAAATTGAAAAAGTATGAAAAAATTAATCTGTCTGTGGTAGACACTTTTAAATAATATTAACTGACTTTTAATCCAAAAAAAAATTCTAAATAATTTCTTCAAGTAGGTCTGCATGTTAAATATCCCACGTTAAAATATCCCAAATACTCAGGGAAATGATCACCCACTATGGGCACTGCCATACTTTATAGAGTTTTTGTTGATCCCTATTCTTACCTTGTAAGCACCATGTATTTATGCCGAAGACATACAAGCACCCCAAAAAGAACTTGGCAAACACAGGACTTCCATGTTTCCGTAAAGGCCAGAAATTGTTTTAAGTAGCAGTACTGGAATTTATAATTCATATTTTACTGATGTCACATAATTCTGTGAAAAGTTGACTCAGTAAGTAAGTAAAAATACTGAAAAATAAGTAACTTGTTTTTGCTGAAGTGTAAACGTGCGGTGAAATTTCTAATCGTGCAGTAGTCTTTCGTTTGTGTACATGTTTTAACGTGTACACATCCCAGCACCAATCCGAACATACAATGGGCATTTCTTCCATTACTGAAGCGCCATGGCTAAAACCAGGTAGATATGAAAAGAACAAGATGGCCCTTCATCCCACTCTCCATGCATATTCATGTTCTGTCCTCTATGTTAGTCACTCTGTGGGAACAAAGGTGTTTTTTATTTTGTTCACTTAATACAGAGTGTCCCAAAAATTAATGCAATCCTTGCAGTTGGTGCTATAATTTAAAAATTACTGAGAATTCTTCAAATTTTATAACAGATTCTAAATGGTAATATATTTTCGTATATCCTGTCTGATTTTTGTTTGATATGGTTCACTGGTTTTGAAAACAAAGGCTATTATGCAACCCTACCTCAAATTACCCCATTCCACGTTTGCCTAAGATCATTGAAGCAGGTTCACCACTTTGACAAGGCGGTTCTCGAACCACAAAGGTCCCCCGCCCAGTGCAGTAGCTAAAGAACAAGAAGCAACAATTTTAAGATCTCAGGGAAGATTGTGATGGAAATAAGTGGTTCTTGAACCACTGAGGCTCTTCCATTGACACGACCTTCAAAATTTTCGGCATTGAACTGTTGACCACACGCACCAAGTTTCATCCTCCTACCACATGTTTAGTGATTTGACCTTGAATGACCCCACATGACCTTCAAATGACCTTCAAAAGTTTTGGCACTGAATGTTGACCACATTCACTAGGTTTCATGACCATACAACCATGTGCAAAGAATTGACCTTGAATGACGCTGCATGACCTTGAAAGGACCACCAAACTTTTTGGCACTGAATGTTGACCACACCCACCAAGTTTCATTCTCCAAGCACATGATTAGTGATTTGACCTTAAATGACCCCGTATGATCTTTTTTCACCCTCCAACCACATGTAGAGTGATTTGACCTTGGATAACCCCGCAAGACCTTGAATGACCACCAAACTTTTTGGCACTGAATGTTGACCACACCCACCAAGTTTCATCCTCCTACCACATGTTTAGTGATTTGACCTTGAATGACCCCACATGACCTTCAAATGAACTTAAAAATGTTGGCATTGAATGTTGACCACATTCACTGTTTCATGACCATACAACCATGTGCAAGGATTTGACCTTGAATGACGCTGCATGACCTTGAAAGGACCACCAAACTTTTTGGCACTGAATGTGACCACACCCACCAAAAAAGTTTCATTCTCAAGCACATGATTAGTGATTTGACCTTAAATGACCCCGTATGATCTTTTTTCACCCTCCAACCACATGTAGAGTGATTTTGACCTTGAATGACCCTGCATGACCTTGAAAGGACCACCAAACTTTTTGGCACTGAATGTTGACCACACCCACCAATTTTCATCCTCCTACCACATGTTTAGTGATTTGACCTTGAATGACCCTGCATGACCTTCAAATGACCTTCAAAATTTCAGCATTGAATGTTGACCACATTCACTGTTTCATGACCATACAACCATGTGCAAGGATTTGACCTTGAATGACCCTGCATGACCTTGAATGACCACAAATTTTTTTTGCACTGAATGTTGACCACACCCACCAAGTTTCATCCTACCATATATTTAGTGATTTGACCTTGAATGACCCTGCATGACCTTCAAATGACCTTCAAAAGTTTTGGCACTGAATGTTGACCACACCCACCAATCTTCATCCTCCTACCACATGTTTAGTGATTTGACCTTGAATGACCCCACATGATCTTCAAATGACCTTCAAAATTTCGGCACTGAATGTTGACCACACCCACACAAAAGTTTCATCACACTAACACAACAGATAAGGTTTATAGCAATTTAACTCCATTTTTGCCTATTTTTGACGGCATTTGACCTTTGACCAATGCCATATGACCCTCCTCCGAACTCGTCCGCCACCTACTTGAGTGACCCTCCTCCGAACTCGTCCGCCGCCTACTTGAGTGACATCTATGGTGCGAAAAGACACCCACACTTGCTCCAATCAAAAGATATCGTGTTTCGAAATGTTTATTATAAGTGATTTAGCCCTATTTTGGACCCTATTTGACCTATGTTTGACCACATTTGACCTTGACCCAAGCCACATGACCAACTTTGTTATCCAACCCCGCTACTTGAAGATAATCTATGTTGTGAAGATGGACCTCCACACTTGCTTAGTTCCAAAGATATCGCGTGGGACAACAAACACCACACGACGGGCTGCATTTCTATAGTCCCCCCCTTCGCCAACTTGTTGGCGGAGGACCAAAAGTTGAATATGATGTCTTTCGAATACTAAAATCTCCCGGTACTAATCCTGTCTGTTGTTTTTTCAAAATAAATTACTAAAATAAGTTTTGGTGTTGTTTTATCAATGGTCTTTTATTGTCTGTAAGCTCCTGTAGGGGCTACAGTGTTTTCCTACACTCCTATTTAGAATAGTAACCAAGCAACTTGGCCAAACTTAACTATTTTATCTCTGGTGTGTCTGAAAATCCGAGAGAATATTGTAATGTGCGCTGGAAGGATTAAATACCAATGAATGGAAATAGTATTAATGGTGTGTTAACGGCTTCCTAGTCTGGTAGGGAAAACTTGCCATTTATTTGGGACATGCTGTATAAACCTGATGATAGTCTAGCAGTCTCACAATGACATTTGACCTAATGCACCATCTGCAACTTAAACCGGTATGGTACACTTGAGTGTCCTTCAACTTAGCTTTTGCTTATGGGCCTGATGTATATCACATGCAGCGATGGTAAACAGAAGGAAAGTGGATCTGCTTTATCTTTCATTATAGCTCATGGTATAACAAATGCCAACATCTTAAGTTGATCACACAAATTTATGTTGAAGAAATGGTAGTAGTAGTAAAACCAAAGTTTAAAATCCGGTTTTATCCCCACTAACGGGGTGGCCGGATTGACCCCACATTTACAGCAATACTGCTGTGTGAGGATTTATTGGAGCAAAAGATAATTGACCGAATGCCCTTCCTGACGTCAATGTGCTGGATGGCCGCCATTAGCTCTCCAGAGCCGACGCCCTTGTAGGTAGATCTTCTTTTTAGTTCTACCAGGGTAACCAGCTACCCTCCTCATCAGATTTCCTTAGAAACCCAATGGGGGGCGACAGTTTAGCCGCCGACAACCCGGCCCTGGAACAGGTAGTACTGGTTACCAGGATACGAGTAGCAGGCTCAAAGAAAACCTGACCTGACATTTGTAATATTGAAGTTATCATGATTGAAGTTATCATGATCAAAGGCCATAAATTGTTCAACTTACCAAAAGCTTCTTTTGCTAATTGTAAATCTGATTCTTCTTGAAGTTTCTGTTGCCTTAATTTTTCCTCTATTTCTTCTTCTGGTGAAAGCTTTTTTAACCTCTCCTAAATGAAAGACAATATTAATATGTAATTCTTTCTAAAGACCTCAGAAAAATATCTCGAGCAAATACTCACAATAGAAAAAACAATTTACTTTTTAATGGTCCTAAAAGGGCCAGACTAGTATTTATTTGAATCTCATCAATGACTGACTTATTCATTCTGCCTTTAGAGTGGGGTGAAGTGTTTTGTGACTATGACTAATTTACCAGGGCTCGACTTGAGAGTTTCAGTAAATTACACAGATTGTGAGTCTCAGTAAATTTTTCTTGTGGAATGAAGTGCCATTTCGCATGGTTATGTTTATATGGTATAAGCTTTTGACTTCTTATCAGGCGTAATTTACTGAAGTCCACAAATCGGCATGCGTGAAATGAATTTGTGCCATTTTGTGCTGCTTGGTAAATAACCTAACTTGTTTGGGAGTTAGGGCAGGGGTTCTCAACTGGCGGACCGTGGGCCAAGTCTGGTCCGCCAAATGACGACATTTGGCCCACCAACCAGGCTAAAACAGACAAAAGATTACAAAGTAGAATTTGGCGGTTCTCGGCTTTCGCTCTCACTATATTCAAAGAATATAAGCTGTGGGCCGCTCCATAAAAACTTAAACATTTTAGTGACACATACATACATACACACGCACAACGGATTGCAAAGTGGTCCTGCAGCTATGCTGGCGGCCCACAAAAAGTGCATATAGCCCTTGAGCATGCATCTTCGTAAAGTATTTGGCACTCTATATGGTCTGCATGCAATACAATTGAGAACCCCTGACTTAGTTTATAAAGAGAAAAATCCTTATACAATTTTGGCACTGTTTAGATATACTGTATTGGGAGAGGTTGTCCTTCTGACACTTTCCTAAAAACAGCACAATCTGGGCTTCTCTTCCCTCTTCAGCCAATCTCCTTGCTTCTAATTCTTTCCTCTCTTTTCCTCTTTTTCTTTAATGATATCTCTAACTTCTTTTTCTTCTTTACGTGAACAGACTTTGCTGATGTGAATAAAATAAACAAACTTACAATACATTAGAATGTTACCCCTATTACATTTCTTTTATTTTTCTATCTGCAGCCTATCACCATCATTATAATGCTCTTACTCGGTGCTCTGCGGGACAGCACTACCAGCAGTAATTGCGCAACCTCCATAATGCTAGAACATTCGAACCTCAGAAATGCAGGGGTACTTTGGGTTCGTCATGCTTGTCCTTATGCATGATTCCAAAAGCTGATGTGAAAAGGAACATTCTGCGTAAGGAATGAGGCCCCAAGTAATTCCTGGAATGTGCACGATGGTAAGGTACAAAGGTAAATGGCCTCTCAAGGGTAAAATATGTCACGACCATCAGTCAGCAGCAAACAGAAAATTTATATCTCCTGAGGGGTAACTGTCTGACCAGCAGCTAGCAGCAATGGGTCTCCCAAGGGGTAAATGTCAGAGCACATTAGCAGGCAATGTCCACCCTTATATCTCTTTATGCCAAAGCAATAATCAGCAAATGAAAGATCGCGATTGCTGCTAATTGCAGCTCGGATGGGTTGGGGTTAAAAAGCAGTATTACCACATTCTCATATGGTACATGTCCTCAATTTTTTCTTCAATGTTGAGGAAAACTGTTTTGTGGTATTTGTCAGAATCACATGGACTGCAGCAGAATGGCACCAAACTTTTGATTGTCAATGGCCTATTTTACATGATCACGACTTTCAGGTTGAATGTAATAATGAAACCAATCAGAAATAACCTTCAGTGGAGTTTTGATTGTTCAACTCCAATGGTTTTGTACGAATGAGAAAATAGTCCTTGACAACATATAAAAATTCAGAATTTTTCGTCACGATTTCGCTTTTACGTGTTAAACCAATGGCGACGTCTGAAATTGGGGATTTCTTGGCCGCCCTCCCCTGTAAGATGAATCTACAGACTGCAAAACCCCTTAAGATTTGGTCAAAAGGCCAAAAGCCAAAGCAGAGTTAGAGGGTAGGGTCAAGCTTTCATAATATTGTCAAAAACTTATTGTATACCAGCATAGCCTGACGATAGTAACGCATACAGGTTTATCTTACTTAAGATAATCATTATTTCAAAATTCAGTGGGACACAAACCTCGGATCAACTCCTAGTCCATCAGCTAACTGACCAGCAGTAAGCAACATGTGTCCTTGTTATTGCCGGTGTGGGACATTTACCTGGCCTCTAGCAATAATTTTGCAGAAACGTTAATCAGCAGTTAGCAACTAAGGCAACTCCTAGTCCAGCCATCTAACTTACTACAATGGAGCGCTGGTTAAGTACTCTATGATGGGGAAAGTTAGATGGTCTTGAGGTTTAAACTCATATGTCCACCTTCCCAGATCCAAAGTTGATTGCTTTTTGCAAACATACTGACGACTGGCTAGGTACAGATCCAGACATCCAATCCTTTTGACCTCACTTGTAATTCCTTTACAACTGCCTGGTTCATGTTGTATTCAATAAACACCCCGATTACCAAAATGAACTAGCAATTGCAGCATCACCTTTTACCTCAAAATTGTACAGGACTTTATGCAATTATGTATAAAATCTAGACATGTTACCCTCAAATTTTTTTTTTGTGCAATTGTTGGAAGACCAAACATAACCACGTTCACTTTTAGTTTCATCCAAGCAACACACTAAGTGTAATTTCATACTCGTGTCCAATGACCGATCTCGTACATCCCAAAATTTATGAGTAATCTTTCGCTTGGATTACCAGGCGACAAAAATGGTTGCTATTCTTGCTCTCATTATGAAGACGGGAGTAGTTGAATTTCTTCTGAAAAAAATATCTCGGGATCGACCCACGTCAAGGATATGAGAAGGACAAAAGTTTTATCCGTCATGACATTCAAAAACCACTATTTTCCATGTTTACTTTGTGGTATGAATAACTGCACAATCAACAGGATGTTTTTGTGTCCGTGCACATTTCGCATCATTAACTCTGTATACATTGATTTTTTTTCCCTGCATGACCCTTGCACTAAGTGGTTCGCTTGGTGCCAGTCAACTTTTAACAATCATTGAAGTAACACAGGTAGAAGGAACCTTCAAAAGGGGAGTGGGGGGTCATTCAGCAGCCTTGCCTATGAATGACTGTATAATACTTACCTTGCCAATGTTAAGGCTCATTCTGTCACTGCTGTGTTTTAAGATACATGAATGAAAAAATACATCGCGGTCCCCGGACCGCGAGACTGTCGTCTGCCGTCGCGGTTTGTGAATGGGTCCAGAGGTCACATGAGGTCACGAAGGCCCCATGAGGTCACCAACATGTCCCCCCCACCCCCCCGTCCACCAAGTACATCAACGTAGACCTTACGGAACTCAACGGCATGCAATATATTAAGGGTTAACATTTGACCACAGACACACACACAGAACACACCAAACGACATACGCCAGAGTATACCCTATGCCTTCTGACAATTCTTGCAGACGACACAATAAAACTCTAAAGTATGCAGAGTATTCAAACAAACATATGGGGTTATTAAATTAATTTACACTTTGGTAAAATGGATTTCACCCAATTTGGTCAGTCATTAGCACCACTTGAGTGTTGGTGTTTTGTAATGTTGATGGCCCTATCAAGAACAAGTACATTGCATTTTTATAACATTTCGAATATCGTTTTGGTTGATTTGAAGTTTTTTGGGCATTTTAACGGACTTTGGATTCTCAGTCACATTTTAATCTGAATTCATTGATATCTCCGATTGATATTAAATGAAATTTATGTTGCATTTGTTATTACTGAAAAAGTATGAACAGTGTAAAACATATGAACTTACTTGACAAAAATTGACCGATAAATGTGGAAAGTTTAAGCATTCTTGTAACAGTATTTTTCCGTTAAATAAAAAGTCGGGGTTGTTGTCCTCTCCAGCACATTGAGGCCCCAGCAGTGAAATAAAAATGCAAAAGTATACCCAGAACTCGGTATATTTAATCTTCAGAATGGGACATAAGTGATGACATTTGACAAATCAGTGAAAATATTGCATTGGATATATTTTAGTGCTTTGCCATTCTGATATCTTCATTTTCCGTTATGTAAAAGGCGCCCTCTCCAGAAAACGATGATTTTTATTTATGACCGTATTTAGAATTTTGATATTTACTGTTATGATTTGAAAATAATTGTATGCTTCAATATTTAACATCATAGTATGATTGACCTACTAAAATTATTATGGATTGTCAGTATCTCACACTAAGATATGTTAAATAGAATGTCTCTCCAGAAAAAAAAAACAACGGTCGGTATTTTTTAAAATGTATAGTGTTATATGGCCTCCATTTTTAGATTAAACTTGTAAAATATTATTTTCTCAATTTTATTTGAGAAAAGATAGATTTATCACGGGAAAGGAAACGCAATTTGTTTTACTATAACAGAGAGAAAGGGGATTCACCTAGAGTTGTTTTTGCTAAGTGCACCTGTTTAGATGCACAATAAGGGAGGGGGGAATTCCCCAAGATGTAACTTAGTAACTGAGTCAGCTTGTTTATGCTTTAAAAGTCAAAACATGGCAAGATCTGGGAATTCCCCAAAAAGTTATATAAATCAAGTGATGTGATCAGGTTATGTTTATGCATGCTGCTGTTGTAATGTCTATTTTTTAGACTGGGATCTTTGTGAAGTTCAGTATATATTTGAGATTTGAGCTAAGTCTCTGGGTGTGCAGCAGTGGTAGTTGTAAGCAGCTATACAGTATGGATAGCTAGTTTTATTCTAAAATAATGGTAGATGTATGCTCCACAGTGCCAGGATTCTATTATATGTCAATGTCCATGTGAGCAGAGTGCGAGAATTCTTCTAATGTCGTCTTTGAAGCCAAAACAGTTGATGGGAATCAAAATAGGTTCCAAATTTGGACAGATAGAAATCGGGTGGGTGATTTTGGTGATTATTTGGCTGATTATACTGGTGGATTATGTCGTCGAGGGACTTAATTAACCTTGTCGTCTTGAAAAGCTGGAACAAAAGTTACTTCAGGTGAGAAGATTTCCCATGGACTATACTACCTGCAGACGTTTAAAATTATGTGAACTTTGCATACTGTCATTTTGGAGTCTTCGCTGCCTGTGAGGACTATCATCGTGGCCTGCTACGCCTTCAACATAGGATAATGGAACTCTTTAATATGTAGATAATAAAATGGTGAATTAGAGTTAATTTTGTTTTGGTGGACATAACAAATTCTGGAACCAAATCAGTAAAGGATCCTTTAACCTGTTTATTATATATAATTTAGATCATTTGTGCACAAGGCTCATTTATTTGTGTTGAAAGGGTATTTTGACCTTAGAAGTCTACGAGACTTGCATAACAATAGAAACTATTTAACCAGTAAAGTTATCATTAGGTATGAAAATTCGGATATGCAGTGGCATCGAGTTTAGAACCAATAATCCTCCTTTCATTACTAGGCGTCGGTTTCTGGAATTTTTTGTTAAACCAGGATAAGGTCGAGGAAGAAAAGACCTCAACAGCTGCAATACTCTTACATATTGTTGTCGATATACATGAAAACTTGATGTGATACGGTGTACACACTGTAATTGGAAAAAATTTTACTGACCATGACAATATTTACTACCCTGGTAAAAACACGACTGTAGCGTTTTGTATGTTTGGAGCAGGACATAAATTTTAACTACAGTTTGGCCTTTGCAGTTGGTGCTTGAAATGTAAGAGAATATTGAATTTGAAACTATTGACAGATAGTATCCTGAACATGTCGATAATTAGTTACTCAACTTGAATTAAACAGGAGGCTCAAATCACAAGTGGATTATGGTTGTGCTGTTAATCTCGTATTGCACCTTTATTACTACATGGTATCTGGAAATTTAGAAATTAAAAATATATATGTTCTTGATTTTCTAATTTTATATTTGAAAAATCAGAGACGACTGGCAATGTGAAAATGTATTGATTTCACACAAATAAGTTGCATTTCAACCATAGATTTAGTGTTAAACAAAATGCTCTCCAGAACATGTAAATGAGTCCACTCCTGCGCGTTTCACCTTAAGTTGAGGATACAAGAACAATGTTTACTAAATAATTTATTAGTCAACAACAGCAGTGTTGTGCTAAGTGAAAGAGGTTCACAAAAAACATGTTAGTTTGCATTTCAGGTCATACAGTTCAGTTTTTCTTACATAATGGAACTGTGTGCACTCTAATGCCATTTTTTTACCAGCCTATTGCCAGTTAACTGTCTGTAACTGCATTGACTTGAACTGTATGCAGAAATATATTAATGCTAATGCATTGGAACTAACATGTAGTTGGTGTCTATAGTTGTAGGGTTTGTTGTTAAACAATGTCCCCTCCATACTTTTCAATGACGAAAAGCCCTGAAAGCTCACAGCTTAAACGTTTCTTGGCAAATGCATGACCACATACAGTAATACACAACAACAAACAACCTAACGACTTATTAACATACTGTATATTGCATTTTAAGTCCAGTAACAAAAAGCATTTGACTCTTTTTGATGCTATTTAATCAATTTGACCTTCCATATAGTCCAGTTTTCTTTATGATTGACCCAAACAAATTGCACAGAAACAATTTTGGGTGTTAATATACTGTGAAATTGTGTAAAAATTAATATATTAAAAGTTTACCAAAATCAACCTAGTGGACCATGTTGAAATAAGGGGGCAACATTGTACAGCGGGGAAAAAATTAGAATTTTCGAATTGATTTAAATGATTGTACCAATTATTGGCGCTAATCTTAAGGTTAAAAAAGGTATATTGCCCGCTGTGAGTTATAGTTTCAGTACAATAGGCTCATAACAGTTCAAGGTCTCGGGTAAATATTACAGAATGGTCCGATTTCGAAGCGACTGGTGTATAAATTGTTCATTTGTCCCAGATAAGGTAAATGAAATAGAGCTTGTTTTAAAGTTCTATATAAGATTACAGAGCTATGAATCGTGACCTCCCAAGACCCTGTAGCAACCTGTAACTTTTGCATTCAATTATACAACAAATATAATAGATGGTGCAACCAGTATATTTCGGCTCCGTATCATCGACGAACAATTTGACACCATTTTTATAACGAACGGATACATCTAAAATTTACCCCCATTGTGACCTTGAACCTATTTTGACTCATAACTTTGAACTACAACCTGCAGATAGGGCAAACTATACCTTTTTTTAATCCTGGAAAGGTGACGAACACGTTGGGATACTTTTTTGACTCTTTTGTTCCTTTTCAGGTTTTGACCCCTGTATAAACCTTACCCCCTTAAAATATAGTGTCCCCCCTTTGATTTGGGGAACTTTTGATATGTTGTTTTTTAAGGTTTTTCTCGATACATGCTGGAGAAAATGATTTTTGTTGGAATTATTTTTGGGGTTAAAGCATCTATTTATTCTATTTTGACTGTTCTAATATCTTGATTGCCAATTATCACCATCATATACATTTAATATATGGTAAATATGGCAGCCTGGAGAAAATAAATGAGTTATTTGACATCTGATGAGTAACACAGAAGCATATTATTGTACAAAGAAAATGTGTGTAACAGTTGCAGGTTTATTGAGTTGATGTGTTCAGTGTAAAAAAATGCCCCCTCCAGATTCCTATTTTTCCACTGTATTTCAGTGAAAGATTTCTTAAAGTTAACATGGAGCCACGGTCCTGTAATTTTAATATAAATGGCATATACTCCAAGGTTTCAGAATCTGTTAATTTTTTCCTCAACAACAACTTTTATTTTGACCCCCCGTGAGACTGAAAGGGCACGCTTAATGTGAAATAACCATATTTTAGTTTAAATATTTTTCATCCTGTGCCTTGGTACAAGTACGGATCCTGAGGGGAAGAACCTGGGGGTGGCCACACCCTGAAGCTTCAAAATTCAGGAAAAACAGGGGATTTTTAAGCAATAAATGCCATAAAAAATTAGGGGGTTTTACCCATGATGTTAATCATGTAATGTTTCGACCCGCCGCCTGATTGGTGCTGGCCCTGGTATGATTTCATCAATATCAGAATTGCATAACAGTACTCCCAGGCCATATATTGCGAGACTCTTACCATAATATACCACAAATTACCAAAACACTTGAATGTGGGTCTGTAACTGATAACTACCATAAAGTTACCACAGAATTACGAGGGGCATTTTGTGGTATGAAGACGTGGTAGGGGTAAGGGTACAAATAGATCAGTACAATTGTAGAGCAAAAGGCTTTGTTTGTTCCGACATTTTTACCTTTTTCCATTGTCTGTTTCCTCCTTATCTTTATCTTCATCGTCCATCTTCCCATGATATCTGCATTGAGGAAGAGAAAACAAAAACAAAAACAAAACAAAAAACAAAAGCCTTGAGTCAATGTAGAAGTACCCCCAAATGAATAACAATAGGTTCATACTAACGGTAAAATGCAGATTGGTCAATTCCGTGGGGGGTCTCCGATAGTTCCTGGTGTTTTGGACAATACATGGCCTCATTAGGGCACATTTTTAAACAATATTTATCATAAACAACCCTAGTGAGTTGACCAGTTTCCCCCTCCAGTGGATTGGACTGAGAAATATTGCCTGACTAGGCTATTACCCAGCTTTCACAATTTACTCTAGTTTTGCAATTACATTTTCACCTTGACCCAAGAAAAAAGGTTTTTAAAATACTAGACTTTTGCCATTTACCCATGCCAGCTTATGCAATTACACCCCCCCCCCCAAGAATGAAAATTTGCTCTGGCTCGTTCAGTTATATCCAAGGGGCACCTGAAAATTATTGGGACCGCACCCATAAGACCTGTGTACCTGTTATGAAGCGTATATGTAATCAACATTTTTCTTAAAAATTTTGCAGATAACATGTTACAACCATTGTGACTTCAAAACTTATTCTGGGATGGAACATAAAAATATCTAATATTTTTAAAATGGTTAAATATGTATTTTGAACACAATTTTTAATTTTCAATTTGAATGATTTAACGCTATCAGTCAGCACACTCTTGCGGGGGGAAAAGTGTCAGAAGCAGCACTTAGCAGCAAATCTTGTGTAGCGCCTAGCGTTATGTCCGACCAGCAATACTAGCAGAAATTATGCCTGTGACTGGTGGTTAGAATCTCGGAAAGAGTACATTTTGCTGGCTGCATGTATGACTTGACGTAGTAATATGTTGTATTGCTCTTTTACAAGGGCCTATGTGCTATCTTTTGTTAAAGGGAATTAGCAGCGATAATGCGGAGGGAGAATAAAAAAAATGTGGAATCTGTTTTTAACTTATAATCAGGGATTATAAGTGGTACCAATTCCATATAATGCTAAGGTAGAAAAAACACCAAATAGTGAAAAAAATGAAGTATTTGAGGAAATTTGTCATCTACCATCTCCTTCAAATATACATACATCGACAAGCGTCTCACCCTTCTACACAAAAAGCCGATTGTGGTTTACATCAGTACAAAATAAACAAAAATAAATCAGTTTGGTTTTGTGGTCAAACTATATTGATCAATGGTGCACAAAATAGTATGCTGCAAACTGTGATTATTCACCGGGAAAGGTTTTATGATCTCAAGTGGGAATTTGATACGCACGTATAGAAATTACAGAATCAGATAAAAAAAGTACTGCCTTGTATTTGAATGCAAGGATTTCAAGCCAACCCACTTGAGGTTATGTTCTCATATACATACAGTAACCAAAATATAAAAGTAAGAATTTGAGATTTTTTTCAAAGTTCGGATTGGCAAATCGCTGCTATACATTTAATGTATTGCCAATGTTCTATGTGCATGTATATTTTCATTAGCCAAACAAAAATGTATTTGTGGTTTGTTTCCTGACCGACCCGCTTAAAACCTTGACCAAAAAAATTTTATGGCAATTTCTTTTGATAAAAAAAACGATTCTAATTAGGCCGACGTTAATGTTTTTGTGTAACAGAAAAAAAGAGAATGCCTAAAATATTTTGCTTAATGATTCCATGACATCAGAAAAACAGACTGAATTTTCACCAGAAAGGCTACATGTATTGAAGAATGCTTTTCCAACCGCACTTTCACCAACACATTTCATTAAAAGTCACAACTCGGAGGGTATAGGGCGGTAGGTAACCACAAAGGCGTGAACTCCATATGAGGGCCTTTACAGTAGTGCAACTGATTTCTGTATTAACGGACAAAAAAATTCCCTTTAAATGGCCAAATTTCCCCGGAATGTATTTGGATTGCCCATATTCCCCCTATTAGCCCTGTATAGATCGTGCTTTTCAATGGAGATCTGCGCTCATATGCAAGCACGCTAGGGTTGTCAGATGTCCATCAGACTAACCCTAAATGATACGAAGTAATCAAATTACTACAACGACCTGAGACAGTATAAATATAACTATTCATCTCAGCCACAAAGAGAGAGGAAGAAAACCATGGTCGAAAAGTATGTAATTACGAAAGCATACCAGCCTGCTGAAACAATGAAATTTGGTAATGCAAAGTCCCATATCGGCGGCCTTACCGTTTCAAACTGCATCCACAGTAGTAGTAGACTCTCAGCCCTCCATATGTCCCACTATATATTTTAGAATCCATTGCATATCGAAAAATAGCGTTAAAAATTCTGGAAACCGGCATATTTCAGTGTAGATTTGTCAGATGATCATGATCAACATGTGCATTATTGTGTTTGGGGATATGACGTCGAAGTCCAGAAACGAGTCTCTCTTGCCGTACCGGCCCCGACACGCTTGTAATTTGTTTACACACACACACTGTATTGCGTGATTGGAAGAGATTACAATCATGTGACTGAATATCCGGGACATTTCGCAGCACGTGATACGCCACCTTTGGTAACAAGACCTGTGAACCCGATGTGAATAGTGGACAAGCTGACACGGGAATTTAAAATTTCGCAGATTTTTTCTTTGGCAGTAAGGGATCGCTCATAAAAACGAAGTCCACATACAGTAAAGAAGTCCGAAGTTGCTCTGAAAGAAACTCCATATTGGGTGGTCGTGTATATGTATACGAGTAAGCTTAATTGCATTCTACGGTGTCCATACGCATCCTAAAACTGGCATTTACTGACAAATTCATACCTAATGTCACCGATTCTTATTTCTAACGGATGTGCAGTTTATGTCAGTGTACTTAACGAGGATGTTTGGCATTAATAACTGTTGCAAAATTAACTAAAATCAAAGGCACTAAGAGTATACTAAAATTTGCTGTTATTGCACTTCCACATTTAATACTACGCATGTTCGTCCCTAAGTCTGAATGAGCACTGCTGGGTTGGGCAAACTGATATAAAATACATTTTGCGCCAGAAGGTGTAAGACACCGCGGGCGGACTCTGAATCTAGTCGTATACAATTGCCATGCAGGTCCAATACCGTTCCATAGTTTTTATGTCGAATAAAGCAAATTAAAAAATTGTTTTTTATGTCCCCCTTTTTTTGGTTTAAATTATAATTTTTTAAATTTCATTTTTTTTAAATGTATTCTTTTTATTTTAAATTTGGATTTCTTTATTATCATCATGATTTTGTATGGATTATCTTTTCTATTTCATTTCTTATTTGGAATCTGTTACCTTCACTTTTAATTTGATTTTTTGTAGTTCTTTCTGTAATTCAGATTTTTTTATTTGGAATGTTCAGTTTAAACCAGGGGGGGTAGGACACGATATGCTCGATTTGGGCATTGGGGATTTCCAAACGGTAATTTGGGGAACTGCTACGTGCATTTACTATGGCAGTCTCGGTCCCAGTGACATTAAAAAAATCATCTCTTTTTTTTTTTTTTTTTTTTGCCAGAAGGTGTAAGACACCGCGGGCGGACTCTGAATCTAGTCGTATACAATTGCCATGCAGGTCCAATACCGTTCCATAGTTTTATGTCGAATAAAGCAAATTAAAAAATTGTTTTTTATGTCCCCCTTTTTTTGGTTTAAATTTATAATTTTTTAAATTCATTTTTTTTAAATGTATTCTTTTTATTTTAAATTTGGATTTCTTTATTATCATCATGATTTTGTATGGATTATCTTTTCTATTTCATTTCTTATTTGGAATCTGTTACCTTCACTTTTAATTTGATTTTTTGTAGTTCTTTCTGTAATGAAATTCCTTTTAATTCAGATTTTTTTATTTGGAATGTTCAGTTTAAACTATTTCTTATTTATTTTTGTTTGTCCGTAGTTGACACCTCCATACTGTATGATAGTGAACAGAGGCCTAATAATTATATTTTTATAAATAGATGTAATAGTTATTACAAAAATACAAATACATGCCAGCTCTTTCACTATTCCCCCCATCCCCCCCCCCCCTGCTCTTTCCACATTCCATTACATTGAGAGAGTAGCTAACATATGAGGGATCCCTTGGTGCACCTATGAGCACACGGTAGTTTTTGACCACCACCCATGCTCCAGGAGCAGGTCTCCCTCACTAACCTCAAAGGGCAGCTATTGTTGAGTTTTCTTTTCTTTGGACTTAGATTTTTTCCCTCTTGCCTGAAAAAATAATGAAAATTTTATATATTTTAAAAAAGCAGTGGCGAGATTTGAACCGAGACCACTGTATCATGAGGTCACAAGACCAGCGAGGATTGGTGTGCCAGATCTGCAATTCTAATCCTTGATATACATTTACGGAATAAATCGCTGCTGCTATTGTGGTCAGCAATCAATATTATGAATAGCTCCGCTGGAATGGTTGCCACAACCCATGCTCCAGGACAGTGCTCGATTTACTTGGGTGCACACATGCACAGATGCATGTGGATTTTCCTGTGCATGTAGCTCTGAAAACCTACATGCACACTGTGCATGTAGGGCAGAAGCAAAGTTAGTCAATTTTAGCTCCTGGGACACAAATTAATACCAAATACAATGTGTTCTAGTTGATGTTTTGATGATATTGTATGAATGACATATAACAGTACAACTGATCTGCTGAGTTAAATTTTATGTGTGCATGCAAAATTGATTTTGTGCATGTAAAATTTTTGTTCCACATGCACCGGTGCATGTCAAATTATTTTGTAACTCGAGCACTGCTCCAGAGCATGAGTGGTGGTCAAAATCTCACATTGCCACTAGGACACAAGTTTGGTTTCAATTGACACTGTAAACTCAAACTGACTAAAAGAAGCAGGGTTGCCAAAAATAATTTGGCCAAATCGCGGTAAAGAGGTTGGAGTCGCCCAAATCGCCTAAAACTCGAGGGCAAACACAGGAAGTCCATGAACCGGTATTAAATTGACAAAGGAAATTGCGTAAAAATTTGGAGCGTCGCGGTAAGCCCTTTCAAGTCGCCCAATTGGGCTACCAACGGGGTTTGGCACACACGCTAAAGGAAAAAAATCAACCCGATTATAATCGGGCACATTCTATGTTCTCCAAAATTTTACTACTAGGACCACTAGAAGAACACAGCACTTGAAATCCTGATTCAGTCTTCAAGTGTGCTGAACCTTCTGTGGTCCTTCTTATACTGGAGAACATTAACCGTCTGCCGTAACTAGCACCCTAAGTGAGAGTACTAGGACCTAACTAACGTGAGTGCCTTTTTATGTTAGCAAGGGACTAATTCTTCATGAACATAGTATGCAGAGAAAAGTAGGTTGATTTGTTCCCTTCTTAGGTTCACTTGAATTTTCAGTGAGGTAAATTTTACATTTTTAGCATATTGTCAAACTGACCTCACAGGACCTTAGGCTTGGCACGACTTTGACATCCCATAAACATAGGAGGATCCCATGGTGTCCCTTTGGACACAAGTTTGGTTTCAATTGCAGTAGGGGCAGAACGCTGTATTCACCGATATCGTCTTTTTGACAGCTCCACACAAAAACATCAGTACACACAAAAACTTTTTTGAGTTTACATGACCTAGAAATATATCTAACTGTTGACCGTTGCAAAAAAAATGTCACGTTGCGTTTTTCGCCAAGATGAAATTTAGATGCAAAATCATTACTTGGAGATGGAAAATCACAATTCACGTAACTCAGGAAATTACTTTCTAACTTCTGCTACAACGAAATTGACGAGTCGCCATCCTTACATGAGGTCATAAATAATTAGTAATGCATATGCATGCCATATTTAGATTTTAGACTCAACTCAGGAAAAAGCAATTGATTGAAAGCTAAGATTGAATGGGACTCTGGCAACAAAATGAGAAAGATTGCCGCGGAATTGATCTCACGGTGCACGGTTGCCAGTGCGCATGTGGGCTAACAAAACAACACATGCGCAGTCAGGAACAAGAAACACAGAATTCACGATGGCGGCGCACAATTGTGTTATTCGCAATGTAATTCACTACCTTCGCACTTGAATTGATACATTTCCGGTGTTAGTCACAAAATAATATGGGCATAAAAAACAAATTTATTTAGTAAACTGAGGTTAATAAAAATCATGTAATCTTAAATATCGGGATCCACAGAGATCGGTGTATTCAGCGATCAGTGAATACACGGTTTCCCCGTACTGATGCGGTCAATTTAACTTTTACGCTATTTTTCAACTTGACTCACATGACCTTGACTGGACATGACCGTGACCTTCTAACATAGAGGGATCCCAGGTGCATCATATGACAAAAGTTGGTTCCAATTGATCTGCACACTTTTCAAATGAGGTCACTTTAAAAAAAATTCAATTTTATTAAAAAAATTACTTCTATGACACACACACACACACCGCATGCACAACGGATTGCTTAGTGGTACATCCAGCAAAAGCTGGAGAAATATCTTGAGAAAGGATGAATTTGAATACTTTAATATTTTTATAAAAATTGTGTATTTTAGTTTTTAACGCACTGAATATGAAATTATGTCAATATCGGTGGGTAAAGTAACATAGTAGCCGCACTATACAACATGGCATGCGGCACAAATTTCGAGTTGGGGATTCCCCGTGCAATCGGGCTGTTTTCGGAGAGCCGAATCAAATCGTGTCATCTGCACTGCATGCTGGGATTGTTTCACCTTCAACCTTGCACCCAGTTTTAAAGCACATCGTACCTCTCGGTAAGAAAATAATTCATCAATTTCGACCGCATTTCTCGTCCGATTTTAGAGGTGAGTACTTAGTCTGTCAAACTTAAATTTTGTGCATTAGGGGAGGGGGGGAGGGTTGAAAACGATGGCAAAATGGATAAGAACGGCAGCGAAATATTATTATAAACAATGTTCGGGGTTCAGAATTCGGCAGCGCTTTTATGCGGCTGCTCGTTTCAAGTAAAAAAAGACCCAAAATGCGAACCGAAATTGACGTTAATTTTATAGCCAATTGTAAATTGTTTACTTAATTTGTTTACTGTCTTGTTTGCTCAAAGTGCACTATTTCAGGAGGTAAACAATGAGATTTGTTATTTTTATAGGCAATAACATGAGTAAAAGTCTGTTCCTAAATGTTTGCAAAGATGAATTCAAGTCTACAGAAAAACAACTCTCAAGTTTGGAAATACCCCAATTTGCTTGGACCTACAGAAAAACCTCAAAAATTAATATGTTTGTTTATCATTGGTTTCCATGGCAACCAGTATTAATTTGTTACACCATTTTAATCATTTGAGGTTAATGTTAAAGCAAGGACCTATTTATGAACAGTCTATATTCAAAATTTGAGACTCATTGGAGCTTAAAAAGTAGGAATTTATTTATAACACTTCAAATTGTTAAACTACTTTGTGTACTGCCTTGTTACCATATTTGCCATGTTGTAAATAGAATAAACAAATCAAATGGTTTTATAAAAACAGAACATGTAACATGCATGGGAATTTGTATTAACATATCTTTAATTGATTATTATTACCCAAACATTGAAAATAGCCACAGTTTATTGTAACGGTAATTCCACGATAAACAATTGTGTTGTTTACTGTGGTTTCCATAGCAAGAACATAATTTTGTCGCTGGTAAATTGATAATGAATTCATGCGGAATCCTATGGTACTATCCGGAACACTCTATCCAAAAGTTGGATTCCTGGGACTTAAACTAAAGGAGTCTATTTCAATTTCAATTTGTTTGTTAAATTGTTTACAAAAACAATGCATGACAACAACAAGAAACATGCCCATTTTTTATGGTTAATTTTAATTGAAGAATATTCCCAATTTTGCCTAGTACAACGGAGTCATACTGAAACTTGCGGGCGTGTCAGACGAGTCATTATTCTTTTGCATGTCACCATTTACGAATCACCCTCATTTCTAGATGACGACCATTACATAAGTCAATCGTTTTTGAAGCACGAACCCCGCAAGGATATCTCCAAAATACAAGAACTTAATATTTATTTTCATCGAAGAAACAGAATTGCAGGAGATAAATAACAAGTACAGTAGTGCATGATAAATACTGCGGCATTAGGGTTATTTTTCTTAGTGTAATTGACTTCCGGACGCAGCACTGCGTCGACACGTCCCATACTTAATTAAAAAAAACAGTGCTTGATTGCTACGGCTTTTTTCAATGCATTATTGGCCTTACGTCGTGCCAACCACCAATTCAAAAAACGACGTAAGGGTCCCTGTACTTAAATTTGCCCTAAAGGCAGAAACTAAAAAATCCCGCTAACTGAGATCCGTACCACCTCTATTGACCACTCAAACAAAGTGCTTATGCTCATGAATCCCCTTCTCTATCCACTAAATACTGCTACACTGAAAAATAAGAATTCTTACCAAATGGCCTGCAAGTCCCTAAACATAGCTAGAGAGTAGAGGATTAACTGATCCAGGTTTCCTCTGCCGATACGATGGCCGATACTTTTTTCGTCGTATCGGCCGATCCACCGATCCGAGGGTTGCCCTATATATGTTAAAGATCGACAAACCCTAGTGGTACTAGTAGGAGTTTGCACTGTGGGTGGTTCAACTTTTTAAACATAGGGCCTATAGGAATTGGAGACAATGATTATAATTAATAAAATCGTGCGGTTCCACATTTGCTACAAGTTCCGATGTGGTATTTGAAGAAAATAAGGTTATCTTTTACTTACCAGAATGTGCGTAAAAATCTAAAGTACACCAATCAATAAGAGCATTGTAAATTCCCGCAAAAAACTCCTTCATGTCCTAAGTTCATCAGAATATCAAACCATCATGCTCGTTTTGTTTAAATTGAAGATTTCATTTATTATTGATTGCATTTTCAAAATGATTGAGTTCAAGGTTTAATAATCCAAACCTTCTTGTTTACATTAACTTGTAATCGACCGGCCCCTTCACGTGCGTCCCATTCCCCAGGTCAGCAGTCTACAATATTGCAATTATGCTTGACAAGTTTGACAGATGCGAGAACATGGGTGGTACGGCTCTATAGTACTATAGTGTACATTGCTGGTAATGGCGAAAAAATTATTTATGACAAATTCTTGTTTCGCAAGAACAATTCTACAAAACAATTGTGATTCCCAATTCTTCATCATTTGTAATCTTTTTATGATTTCCCCAGTCATTCTTTTTAACATATTTTTGTCATGGTAAGTATACCCCCCTACAGCAGGTCCGCAATCAATCTCAATGACGTAATGGAATCCCCGGGAAAACTCGTGTCAGGACAGCTCAAAGCAAGCGATTGCATGAGCTGACCTGTGCCTCGCGCCTCGCAAGGGGTGAGAAATTCATTGACCTGATCCCCTTATTATTTTTATGTATTCATAACTAATCATGAGAGCATGGCTGATGAATAGCAAGCGCCACATCGCCTTTGTAAACTAGCGTTATCCCCGGGCATTATCTATGTTCTATCAATTGATATTCATTCTTAACCACAACGCGCGCTCATGTTGGGCTCGTGTAATCAAAAACTACGGCGGTTCGGAACATTATGAGCTTGTCATATATTACCAGCCTATTCCGTAGCATACTAGCATTGTGGTAAAATTGTGTTTGGTGCCGTCAGATCCCCACAAGCTAAAACTACAGATCAAAACTGTTTATTTTCTAATCTCATGCCCCTAATTGAGGGATGTTCTCGTATTTAATCAAAATTTCCCCCCCTACCCCCTCTGATAAGCCAAAAAAAATCCATAAAAGAACCATGATTTTTAGATTATTTTCATTCTAGATCTTAATGGCGTTATTTGTGTTAACGTTAGTCTCTCAGACCTCTCACGCATATCAATGAATTTAGATATTTTTGCATGTGTCACAAACTACACTGTGGGAAAATACTTCCGTACCGCCGTAAAATCAAAACAAACTTTCTGTCTGATCCCCTTATTCTTTCAGCACTACAATCAATGAGGAGAATGGAATTAATGGTAGCACCACGTGAGTTTGTAAACTATAATAAATGTTAGTTCTATGCCAATTAGTACTGAGAAATTCTTGCAGTCCGCCCATTTGTGCAAACAGTTAAAATTATTCTCTTCTACGTATTTATTTGAACACTGTTGATGCTGTACACAGTGTTCGATTTACCAGAAAAGGTTACTGCACTTGTCGTAACATAAGAAAACCTACCTTCACAAAATGGAAGCAACCTGCACACAATTTACCATCAGGATTACATTGGTGAAACTAAGAACTTGCCCCTATTTCTGCCTAAAACTCGCTGGCTTTGTCACTGATTCCCAAGATCTAGATCCCTCATTATTAGGCCTACCACTTGAATTTAATTTCACATGAGAAGAGCGTCTTCTGCGCCATTTTATTCACATGATTCAGAATAACAGCTGATTTCGATCTCAATAAACAACAACACCTTCGCTAATTGTGAGCTCATTCACATGCTATTAACTTGGGGACAGAAACCCATTGGACGAGCGCTTACAACTTGTTTAAAGGGGTGAGCTATCAGGCGTATGAATGCTGGTCGTGACCCTGCAACAGCGATCGCGTTGGTGGCCAATCAGACGCAAGCGCTTTTTTTCTGCAGTAAATATATATCAAGAGAACCAGGAAATATGCGTTCATCAAAGGTTTTCTGTCCCCGACTATAATGTCCTCGGAACTTTCAAATGACAAACACGTGCTGACGACTTCGCCAATCACACCACGGCGCACCTTGGAATACCGTGTATTTCTATTGCAAACACTACATGTGGTATTTCTAGAAAATAACTATGGATATCCATTTTACAATAGTGTTAACGTCTCTTTCGGCTTGATTTGCAATCTAAAAACATTATATACTTGTTTTCTGTTGTTTTGTTGTTTTCACTATAGGCCACTATATTGTAGTGTATTACTATTAGGCCATGGGAAATTTGATCTTATTTTCCTGTTGGAGATTTCTAAAAGGTGACGAGGTCGGATTTCATTAATTCATATTTGACAAAGTTTCATTCTTTCATATATTTTCATTATTTATCGTTTGATTTGTAGTAAATATAATATAACTCTAATTTACGTCTTGTAAATGATGCTTTTAACTTACTTGTTTTTTTTTTTTTGTTTTCTTGTTTATAAATGTAACTATATTTTAATTTATGTCATGAATCTTGTTTTCTGCTTAAACCTGGTTTTACTTGCCCCTCTCCATAAGGTCTATTTCTAATTTATAGTTGAAAAAACCCAATGCAGGTTAATTTCATTTGACTTCTTGAAGGTGCTTGTTCTGATTTGTTCTCTTACTTGATATGAGAGCCCTACACTTGCTTAAGCTGTCGCCCATTAATACCGTGGGAAAACAAGCTTGCTGTTTTGACGGTAGACTCAATAATGCGATAATGCAACTCCCTATTCACTACGTGTTAATATCGATGGTTAACCACTAACACGACAGTTTTTTCCATGTATCTTGGGAAAGAAATGATTTCAAAGCTCGAAATTTCAGGAAGACAATGATAAAAATACGGCTTTTTCATCTGATATCAAAAATTCATACTACTTCCGGTTAAAACCAGGGGGGTCTCAAATACGATCGGAACAAGCACCTTTATTGAAAGACCAAAATGAAATGACAATACACTTTCATTTCTTCAAACCACTGTGACTGTACTCTCTTTATTCTGCATTCTCTCAAGCAATGTCAGTCCGAAGCAACATACTTTAAATTCATGTGAAACACAAACCACACTCAGGCCATATTGTTCAAATGATCAATAGTTGGATAAATCCTGGATACACATTTGTTTCCATTCCTTCCTCATTCCCCACTCAGAAACATTGAGGCAAGAAAAGCATATGAGAGAGGTCTGGATAAACCGTCCCAAATAGACACTTCACCCACAAAAGAGCAGCACAGATTTAAAAAGTCTCTGCTCTGCATTCAAAGACCCCTGCACATATGCAGATGTATACGTGTAGGTCCAGAAAAAAATCACATACGCGTATATCAGAAAAAATTTCACATATGCATATATCAAGGAAAAACTCTTACATACACAAAATCAACAAAGATTCCAAAACATTCAACCACCTGACGTATTTTCCATTGACGTATACCGCTTTATAGCAGGAAAAACAATCCTTTCACACACAAAAGACGAAAAATTCCAACGTCTACAATTCAACACATGACGTATTTAGTTATCATATACATGTACAAACATTAAAAAAAAAAAAAAAAAAACATGCTTGGGGGAAAACATCTTCATAACAAAATATCAACAAAGATTAAAAAAACATGCAACCACCTGACGTTTTTTCATGTGATGTTACGCTGTATATCAGGGAAAAAAAACATCTTCTTTTTTTTTTTTTTTTTTCCTCCGACCAGAAAAAGAAAAAAGAAATGGACCCACAATACACAAAAATTCCAAAGTCTACATTCACCCACCTGAGGTATTTTAGTTTCCCACCCACCCTTCCTCATTCATCATGAAATGAGGTATTTCATTTTCGCACTCACTTGATCATGTAAACCTTATATAAAACATCGCACACCCAAAAGATCGACCAGTCTCCCACAAGTCACATTCAACCACCTGACTATTTAGTTCCCCACCTCCTCATTGAATGATGTAGTATTCCACAGCACTTGACATCATGTTGTATAAGCCTTGTATGTGCTGCTCAGCAGATATGCATGCTCATGATGCGTGGCGATGACAGGCTATCTTCAATTTCTTGACATCCCCCACCCCCATTGATCCCGCATAGTAGTAAAGAAATACATCCAACCCAGAAACCCTTGGTTTTCTGGTTTTATTTCCATGCAGCACATGACCCAGCTACAGCACCCGATCCCTATTTATCATTTCTAGTCGCATAACAAGTCACAACACAACCTGCACATTGACGAGCCAAGGGTGGTGAATTTGAACCGCGCAAACTGATTGTGATCATTGTCAAATATTCTTTCAATAATTCTCACGCTTACATCGAGGGGTATATTCCCCTTTACTTGTCAACACATCAGAAAAGAAAATTATTTTTAAAGAATACCGCCCCGTGAATACCCGCAGATAAACGCCACTCTCTAAGATACATCGGATTGGCAGGAGGAAGTACGTTTCACCATAGCATTCTAGCCATATGCTTTGGTCTCCACACACTACACATGTCACGCCATATTGCAATCGCCCAACAGAACGATCATGCAAATCTACAACGCTACGCTCCGTTGCGATACCGCGGTATTGCCTATAGACATTGCGCGTGAAGTTACGTTACTTAGGCCTAATTAGCATTTGACCAGGGAATAAGCAATACATGTAATAAAGCAATGACACTTTCAGAAATATCGATGTGGCAAAGCAATTTGCGTCGGTTTTCTATGACCATCTCTGTGCGTGAATATTTGAAGTTAAAGATCGACCTCCAGAGCTATTCGAAATATTCTTTTTTTTGTGTAAGTACATGAAAAATTAGTCGCTAGAACTAAAGATGTAACCTAAATATCACAATTCCGAAATTTGAGATGATCGGACTTTCGTTTGATGGCAGTACACATTTCTGTGTATTATTACTTCCCATAGGATACGTTATAACAAAAATTCCGAATTCTCCGGAATTTTATAACAAGTTTGATTTCTATATGAAGGAATTCGATTTAACTTAGCAATTTCACACAGTGATAGTATATGGAAAGCATTATGTCACATGCAAAAACACGATTTTTTGGAAATTGAGGGCGCCCTCCTCTGAAGATCTCTGAGTCGCCTTTACTATTAAATACTGAATTGAATTGAATAATGAAAACTTTTTTTTTTTTTTGGATGCGGCGTAAAAATCTGACGCGCGCGGCAACATGAAACTAAGAATCAACTTCCATTTGCCTTACGTTAATTTCACACTCTGGTAATTTGCGAATTCCGAGCACTGGCGGTCATGGGCGGTGTGAGCGAGTCTCCCAATCCAATTGCTTCAATTGCAGATACCCCCTATGCAGTAATGAATCTTTATCGTGCTACTAGACGCCCGCACAGCAGCGCCTCGCTAGCTCTAGCGACTACGCTATACAAATTGGAGCAGTCTGTATTGAGACTATTATGTGTAATATTGACCTGGGGATTCCCCGAGAGCACCTTACGCAGGCTCGCTTGAGAGATGCCCTCTTGAGCGTACAGAAACATGATTGTGATTTGTTGATTGCGATGTCCGCCGATCAGGGCCGGAAATTCGACGGGGGGGGGGGGGGGGGGGTGGGGGGAAAACACACAACACACACCCCCCCCACCCTGGGGAACAACCACAACCACCTCCCACGCGAGGGCGAACCCGCAACCGGTTCGCCTGAAGTTTCGCCCCATTACAACTTGCGATAACAACAACGGGTTCCGCAATGTGTGCCACTCAACAATATCTGAACGCTAAAAATAGGCACCGTAGTTTTGCACGATTTAAAACGGCAAAATTCGCGCCGGTATTTTGAAATTTTTTTAAAGTCCCAAATCGCGAAACTGCGTTTCCTAATGTTTTGCCCTGCTATTCAACCAGGAACACGAAGAAAAGTTTTTGCAAAACATTGCCTCAAACTTCCAAAGTTGATATCCTCCATTGGCCTATTTCTTACTTTTTCTCGGCTGAACACTGCGAGACGCACATCATTTAACCCCCTGTTATTTTTTCCCTTCTATTCTGAATAAAATTTTGAATCAATTAGGATGGCACGGCCGCTGGCTGAAGGCCTTTTGCATACATCAGTGTACATAACCGAGAATTACTTTCCGCACGTGGGAATCCCATGGGAATGGGATCCCGGCCCGGATGACGTGACGGGTTTTCCACTCTTGCCCCTGAATAGGTCCAGGGTATGAAGTTGTTATTTCATCTCTTCCGCATTCCTACCGAAGTCCGAATTTTTTAATTCCGAAGAGATTTATCCTATGAATAAACAATTATGAACAGCCATAGGAAAAAATACCGGCGTTTTCGCTTTGATAGCATGCGTCAATTTGTCGTTAATCACCGAGCGCGAACCAGATCCTGACGCTTCAATGGAAAATAGGTCGTGTTGGCACGATCAATGTTAGCGGTAGGGTTCTCCCAACTAGGATTTTATAAAGCCTTTGGACTATATTTTGCAACTAATTGCCAGCTTGTGAGTCATCATTTTCTCCTACGTTTGCATAATAATGATTTCCTAATCCGTTTGTGTTTTGTTTATTGGCAAATGAACATTAAAAAAGGTGTTTTTTTACAAAATCGTGAAAATTCGCGCTGGCCACACAAAATCGTGATAGACCCAAAAATTCACAATTTTTTTTCGGCGAACTCCGGTGGCCTAGATAAAAACATACAAAGACCTTGAATTTCATTGTAAGTAATGTCATTTCCAGCATTTTCATTAGGCAACAATATGCAATATTTAGAACAAAAATTATCCAACCCATTTGATATGTATACCCGATCAATATTTCAATGAAATTTTTGGAAAATTTTGAAAGTATTAAAATAAATCCGATCCAGGGGGTACGCGGAAATGAGTTCCTTTTTATTGTTATTTAAGACTAGTACACTTACTTTCTTGATTTTTCAATATAAGCCAAGTAAAAAAACTACGAGTTCTCGTCCCCGCCCGCCTCCTTTTTGGCTGCCGCCTCCTTTATGTTTATTACTATTCAGTGAAAAAGCAAAAATACATTTAAAAAAAATCCGAAAAATGTTACCGTTTATTTTTGCTTAAGAATTTGTCTACACTCTTTTTTTCTACCTTTGCAATGCAAGCTTTTCGCCGTATTCTACATTTATCACAGAGATCATAAAGCTCGCCGTCTAGACTCTTTTAATATCACGCTCGGTCATACAAATATGGTACGCGATAAGATATATTGCATGACTGTGTCTGATTCTAAAAAAACCTTAGACCGGTGCTTTTTGAGAATTTTTTTTCCATCGCTAAAAGTTGGTTTCGCTTCAGCTTCGTATTCATAACACGGTAGAAGCGTGTTAGGCAAATACAAAACGACTGGAAGCGCGCCTATTCTATGCAATTTGGTTCTCATGAATATGTTGGCATTAAAGATTGTGCAGTTACACATTTACAAATTCAGTGTCCACTGTAAATATATTGTTTTTTCTATGACTATATTACATCACAGCCTGGCAGATACTGTAAAAGTGATAATTTTCGCGCGTGTAATTTTTTCGCGTTCTTCTAATTTAACCTTTTTGCTGTTTTTAAAATTCGCGCTCTTGTCAGCTATCCTACATAGACCTACACCCAAAATAACTTTTCGGCGAGTTTTAATTTCGCGCTAGCTCGAAGTGCGCGAAACGCAAAAATTAATGTAGCGCGAAAATTTCCACTTTTAACAGTACCTAGTTTAACAAGAGCTCACATGCATACAGCGGGAACTTCATACCTTGACACATAACCATGTAATCACTTATGCAGCTAGCGCAGACATATTTTCCTATAGACTACACCTGAGCCTCCATGGGTATGTGGTGCGTTTACCAGGCGTGATCACTTAAGCTTCATAGCTAGTTTTCAAGCCACAAATTACTTTTCACTGTTCTGAAATTTGAAACTAAAAAGGCAAGTGGACTAAAATGATACAAATCAGTTTTTGTTTTGTCATACATCACATCAGTATACTCAAATAACACAATATCGGTGATTAATATACCTTGGCCAGCCATATTTAACATGGCGGCCATCGTTTTTTTTTTGTGTTGTGTTTTTTTTTTTTTTTGTGGTTGGAAAAAAATAGCAAAAAATTGAAAATAGTAAATTAGTATGCCCCTGCCTCCCCTTTTTGAAAAAGTCGGACAGAAATTGTTTACTTTTTTTTACTGGCCTAATTGAGAATGGTTTTTTGGTTAGTTCTCCAAACTCCGTCTATGAGACCTAAAAGCGGAGACCTTGAAGGTTTTTCAAGGTTCTCGCAAAGGTCATTTTGCGAGAACCTGAATAGGTTCTCACAGACTCCGACGAATTTCAAGGCCCTTTCGTCTACTGTTTCATTTTGGGCAGTGACACTAATCATTTTTTTACAGATAACAATAACAATTGGCGTCATTTCGTAAGGAAATATTTCTATATACTTCTATCAATTTATAGGTATTTTTTTTTCTGGTCTCAACTGTCCCTAATTTTGGGTCTAAAATTTTACATGCACGTTGTGCAGGTTCCGTTTGTAAGTTACCTGGCACAGAATCAATGTCGCCTGCATATGTGCAGGCGTACAGGTGGTACATCGAACACTGGCTTTTACAAAATATTGCCAAGTGAAAACGAACCTAAAAAAATACGTAACGAAGAGTTAGAAACGGTAATATTTGCGGCCGTATTTCTGGACTCTGCTCAAGATTTTAATGTCATTGAAGCTTTGAAGCACCCAGATACAAAAATATAAAGCAAGTATTTTTCTCAGTTCACTATAACGACGTTTTTTCGTGGGAGAGCAGCTAGTCATGTGCCTTTCAGCGTTGTAACTTAGGGCTCTTGCCGAAAGTACAGTGCACCGCACAGCGTCGCGCGTCGTCTCCCTCCTTAGTCCCACTGTCTTTTGTAGGCCGACTCAGCGATTTCCCGATGAGGGCAGCCCTCATATTTTCAAACAATGTGTTTTTTTGCATGTACATAATGCTTGTCCATATACTAATCACTGTGGAAATAGCTAAGCTCAATCGAAGTCCTTCATATAAAAATCACATCTTTGTTAAAAATTCCCGGATCCGGAATTTTGTGTATACACAGTATCCAATGGCACTGTTATATACATCAAATGTTTACTGCATCAAAACGAAAAATCCGATGTCATCTCAACTTTTGGAATTGCGCATTATTGTGACTATCTTTAGTTCTAGTTTTGACTATTTTTAATTAATACTATTAAAAAATTATATTCTGAATCTCTGAGTCAGACTTTAAAGTCCTTGTTAAGTCCTCTGTGATTATAGATCGTTCATAACCCTAACGCGGCCAGAGGAATGAGAGGCAACGAAAACGTGTACCGGTCGGAAAATGCTTTTCGTTGCATTGGGGCCGTCAACACCTATTTTTTGGTCGCGCAAATGACTCTCATTGGCTCTCATTGCATCTGGGCCGTCTTACCGAAAATGACGCGATGTTTTTTCGTTTCACCTGGGCCGTCTTCCCGAAAATGACGCGATGTTTTTCGTTGCTATCTGGCCGTCGTCCTGGAAAATGACGCGATGTTTTTCGTTCATCTGGGCCGTTAATTGACTGGAAATGTGCGATGCTTTTCACCTGCATTGCGGACGGTGGTTTGCCTGCAGAAAGCGCAATGCTTTTCATCAGCGGAGTGACCACTGTACAAATGCCCATAGACAATTTCGATTTCGATGGGTGATAGCGCCACCATTTTTGATAAGCTATTGGGTTAATTATGCAAACCTCTTTCATACCGTAACCGGAAGCATGACGTAGCATAATAGCGCCACGCACCACTATGATGTAGCGTAATTGCGCCACTCCCGACTGGCCGAACATATAACTAAAATTTCATGCAGATCAGTGTGCAGTACGCATCCAGTATTTATTTATTTAATTATTTATTATTTATTTAGTTTTTACCCTGTTTTTAATTGCATTTTCACGCGATGTTTTCTCGTTTCATCTTGGGACGTCTTTCCGGTAAGTGGCGCGATGTTTTTCGTTTCATCTGGCCGGCTATCGGAAAATGATTCGATGTTTTTCGTTGCATTTGGGCCTCTTCCGGAAAATGGCGGCGATTTTTTCGTTTTGCATCTGTGCCGTTATTGACTTTACGCTACTATTCCTGTCCGGGAAAACGGCCGAGATGCAAATGAACGTCAACTTTGGCTCTCGTTGCTCTGGCCGTTAAAACTAAAAATAGATTGCCTTTCGTTGCATTTGGGCCGTCGGCCCGCAAAACTACCCGGTCCTGGTTAGGGTAACATATCTGGGGAGCGCGGACTCCTGACTTTTGCAATATCAGAGCCCTATATGCATAATTGACTCATACTCATTGACTCATAGTTATTGACTTTTCAATCACCTCCGGGATCACTACGGCTGAATTATATCATGGAGTTTCCAATTCTGTACATCTGATAATATTATTTTGCAATGTACTGAGTCTCCCAACCAAGATTGTTTTTAGGATCCCTCCTTGTTAGATCATGTAACGGAGATTGCACGGAGTTGTAATTTCACGAGTGCCTACGCCGCGGATAGGCGCTATGCATGATTTTTTAAACATAAGTTTAAGTTGTGGAATTGGCCCGATTTTCTCAGTTTAAATAACTTGAAAATGGTTACGTAAAACTCAAACCTGTTACAATATAGGCCGCTTTACTTCATGTTTTCATTATGAAAAGTTATTTCCCCGGAAATTTAGACTGTTATAGTAAAAAAAAAAGTAATATCTACCGTGTTGAACTTTTTCATGTGGCCTGGGCGTCTCATCTCTAAATAGAGCGGTCCCCGTAATGACCACGAAATGCGGCCTGATTTGCTCATAAAGGATTGCATGGCGAACTAGCCAGGCTAAAACTTATCTTTTCTTTTCCCGCAATAATTACAAGTTATGGATTTTGTGATTCAGTTGTCTAGATTGCTTTAATTTTCGTTAAAATCTGCCGCTAAATTGATGACGGGCAAATTTCCAATTTTGATTCATGCAAGCCCGGCTGAACATCGGCCGATAAATTTTTCTGAAAATTTCCCCCTATTTGATAGCAGTTCCGCAAAGGATTTGCCGATGCGGTGAAGCTTGAAACCAACAATACATGCATCACATTGCGGTTGTAATCTATTCGCTGTCATGAATGTGATGGCTTTATAAATAATTACAAGAGTAAGACAAATGCCGGGACAATTATATTGCCTTTTAACTTATAAGATAATAATAATAATACACATTTTTGAAAGACGCAATACCACAAGGAATATCTATGCGCCTGACAAAAGCGGAAATAACCAGGGGCCCGCAAATTAAACACCATAAAGCCTTAAAAATACCATACACCAGGGTGTCAACATGATAAAACAAATTTTTACAAAACCGATATACAGATCCTATAGCTTAAAATAAAATAAAAATCTAGAAGTACAGATGCCCACTGATACAATTGAAAAAAAAAAAAAAATAACCTATAATTATTAAATACCTTTGGCTACAATAAAATTAAATGAGTTAACACAAACGCAAAGAAGAAATCAGTGATTAGCAAAATACTCAGAAAACAGGTAATTCTTGAAGGCACATGTAAACTGATTAACAGTGGAATCGAACGAATGGTCTGTGGAAGTGCATTCCAAGTTTTTTGGGGCAGCATACGAAAAGGATCTTTGGCCATACGAATATGTCTGGGCATCACGATGAGGATTGAGCAAATTAGAACCAGAAGAAAACGAAATTACGAGCCGGGGTGGTATTTTGTGAAAGCTCTGATAATAACAGGAGCACGTCCATTTAAAAGCATTTATAATGTGATAGAAACACTTTGACTGGATACCGCTTGGCAATAGGGAAGCCAGGTAGCTCACATAAATATACTCAACATTGTTCCTTTTCTTCACACAGTCCAGTCCTCAATCGGCCGATTTTGTATACGCTGAAGTTTATTGATTTGGTATTGGGGTAACGCATAGAGAAGACAGTTGGCAGTAGTCCAATTATGATGTACGAATGCAGGAATGAGACGTTCAGTTTTTTTGCCTTGAGATCAAAGGTATTTACCGTATTTGCCTATTTTAAAATAGATGCCCAAGGAGCCGTGGGCCAGACATTACTAACATGACTGACTGTTATAGATCTTATCGTCCAATACAACACCAAGAATTGCGAGCATCAGATTAATGCATTGGAGACGATCCGATTTGACAGTCGTTGGGAGTAGAGGATAAAAAAGCGTGAAGGAGAAAAACATGACCTCCGTCTTGCTGTCAAATTAATTTTAACTTATTAGACACTGACCATGCTTGATCATCAACACAAGTCACAAGCTTTTGCATGGCACTATTCTTATCAGAAGGATGGAAAAATATATAGTTTTGGGTCAACTGCATACATGACACATTTTCAATCCTGCATTTGCATAATGTCCTGCATGCGCACTATACATTATAACAAGTAGGGACACTAACTGACCCCCTGAGGGACACCAAAAGGTAAAGGAGCATAGCGGAGAGGCTTCCTTAAGGCTTTCCTTAAGCTTTTTTCATTTTAGTGCCGTCTATATCCCCGTATATTTCAACCCATGTAATTGAATGTACTGGTCAAACAACATTCTTCATCTTTAAATAGTTATTAGACGTAAACCAAAACAAACAAATATGAAACCGAAAATGAAGCTAAGTATTTTTAAAATTTTTAGAAAAGTGATATGACATTGAAATAAAATGATAACGTTGTTATAATTGCTAAATATGTCCTTTTCATATTTGTGGATTGTAAAATGGAAAAAATAAGCTAAAATACACAAAGACAACATGGCGATTGAACACGCGAACTGAAATCGCCCGTCGGCTTGAATCTTGAATTCAACATTTAAGCCTATTACACTAATTTTTTTAAAAAATTTATAACGATAATTTGCAAGTTTGCGATCAAAAAAGTACACGATGCTATAAATTACGAGTGGTCATGTGCTGAAAATTAACAAATCTTTGCCTGCACAGGGATCATCGCTTAGCCTTTTTGACCACGGCCTGTGATTGCGAATGCCAGTGATTGCGAACTGCGATGTTGTAACGTGTCATGTTTGTCAGGTGTAATAAAATGTGCAAAAAGGTATTTTGGGCCTATCAATAATTGTTGAACATTTGTTATTAATATAAATGTTCCTTTTTTATATACAGTATTTTCATAGTAATATCCATACAGTATGTTTGGTACATAGAAGTGACTTTTGGAAGCTCTAACAATGTGGGTGGGCTGAGTAATCGCCATTGTTGTGCTCTGTCCATGTTTTCCCTTGAATGGTATGCTTAGGAGGCACATGTGCTATACATGTGAAGAGTGTGTGTTATGCCAGCAGTGCCAAAAGCCTAGTCACGATTGGTCAATATTAATAGCTTGGTATTGAGTTCATGAATTTAAAGTCAGTCTTTTGTCTGGGAGTCAGCTGGAAGTGGATGTAAGGAAAGAGCAGTCATGGAATTTATGTAAATAAATTTGATGAATTACAAGAAGTGTTGGGCTGCTAATTTACAAGGACTCTAATGCGACGGACAATGCTCCGCACATGTCATTGTGTGTACGGTTTTTCCTTGCATTACCTAAGCTAAGTGCGGTAAAATGTGGTTCTCCGGCCGTTAAGTAAAACGGGAAAAAACATCACACGGTGGCAGCGAAAAGAGACCAGAAGTAAGGTACAAATTGTCATCGAAATCCTACATAACTTGTGGAATTCACAAATCGTCCTTTGTTCTCACAAAATCGAAAGTGTTTCCTCAAGCAGCATATTTTGACTGTTCGTGTTTTCAAAATGGCGGCGTTCGTGTTGACAGACTTTAATGCAAGTTGCGGGATATGTTTTGGTGTATATATCCTGAAGAGTGGGTCAATCGACGGACTACCAAAGTTAAGTCTTTGTGGAGGTGTGTTCAATTGTGGAGCTGGCAATGGGAGGGATGAAACGCTTTTCTACAGAATTATTTGGAAAGACTTCCATATGTATACCCCCCCCTCGTATATATTTACATTATACAAAATTTTTTACTTTGGCCTTGTTTGATCAAAAACTGAATAAACAGCTAAAATACTACATTTTATGTGCATGTAAAATATATGATGGTGGTACATATTGAAGTCTTGCCAATTATTGTGTAACCAGTTTTGTGGATGGCTACGTATCCTTATTGTGTTTTTGGCGAGAAAGATGGCGTCCATTTCAGCGGGAAAGCAGTTTGCAAGAAATAGTGTTCATGATGCCTAGCCAAGTGACACGTCAAAGATAAGTGTATATTGTATGGGGGGGCGTCTCTCATAAGTCACACAGCTGCTAAAGTGTAATTTTCAAGTTTTGTAAGGTTAGGTTACTGTTGCCAATTTATCTTGTATTACACCAATTTAGATTACTATTGCTTATTTATTTCAACTTTTGATGTTTTTCATAATTATAAAGGAAAATACGTTTGGTAGGTATTAACTAGTTTGTTTTAGGTCTAGATTTCTAGAGATTTCTTTCATCATTTGTGTCCACAATGCCTATTACAAGAAGCAAGGAAACTGACGGAGATGGGGTATCGAGTGAAAAAAACTCCGGCTGGTATTCCTGAGGAGTTTTGCCCAAGGAGCATTGGTTACAATATTTTGAATTGCAAATGAAAAATCATTAGACACTTAACGTTTAAGACCTGAATATAGAGAAAACGAAGCGCCTATGAATATAAAGAAAAAGAAACGTCAATCTGAAATTGCGTAACTGAAATAGCTGAAAGGCTAAAGAGAGACCAAATGATGACAGTAATCCATCAACATTCGCAAAGTAAACCAGAATCTATGCGTGTTCCACATTTGCGTGATGATGAGGACAAGATGTAATGCTTTCTTAGGGCCTTTGATTGCTTTGTTACAAATGGATGGCACAGATCACAATGGTCGAAAATCATTTGATTCCTAGTTTGTCATGTAAGGCAAAGGAAGTTTTTTGCCAATCTCACCAAAAATGAGTCTCAAGACCATGACTTCTTAAGTCAGCTATATTGGCCCAAGTACGAAATAAATGCAGAATCGTACTGCTTGAAATTTCGTAACAGTGGTCACAAGCACAGACACGATACTCTGAATGGGTGAATGATTTGACATACTACTTTGAGGGGTGAGGCCAAAATTTCGGATTCCCGCATGGTTATATTTCAGGCTCTCAAAAATTGATTAATTAGTGAACAGCCATTACTAAACTTCGCATGGGATTTATCATTTTATCTCAAGGGATAAAGCAAGGGTCAAAACGCAAAGACCTTAGCTCGTGAAGCGACACTATATAATCATGAACCGTGGCGGTAGGGCATATTGGCAAAGAATTCATAGCGCGAGCGTGAGAAATGGTGAAAATCGCATAGGCCATGGCCCAACACAATGCCGCCAAATTCAAGCCAGGTGTGAAATGCTATAGTGTGTTGTCAGTGCGGGACACATATCCATAGTTTTGTCCCAATGTGGTTATCGTACCAGTGCAGCATGCGCCAACATTGGCAACCTGTTTCAATCAGCGTAGTGGGCAAACACAAATGACATAGTTTCAACTTACACAGGCCAACAAGTTATCACGAAGGGCTAAATTAAGACGGTTTTCCAGTGTGGCGACAGCCATGCATATAAAGAGCGAGTGTCCCCAAAGCCTGTGGCCGATCGAGGCACTCTGGTCCACAAGCCGCCTGTATATAAATCAATAATATGCAGAACCCTGATGTTGCGCGTGCCGCGCATGAACAAGTGTCCTCTAAACGAAAATTGAAAAGCAAAATGTAAAAATCATTGCGGCTATTCTGCAATGCGAGCATTCTTGGTGACGTGCAAATTTAGTCCCTGCTGCGGGTTATCTAAGAGGGCGTACTGTAGAACTTAAAGGTATTGTTGGGTACTGTAATAACTTCCATTTGCCAAACTAGCTTAAAATCTCCCGTATATCTGGTACAGTGCAAATTGGCTGTTGTGGCAGACCTTGACTATGATGTGATGTTAGGTTCAGGATATATATGACACATGTTCTGAAGTGTTCAGTAAACAGGTAATGTGATGACTAGAGCTCGGGCGCAGAAAGCACGTGAAGAATTCACACAAGGGAAAATGAGTTGTTTGCTTTTGTTATCAATCTTGATCAAATCGTCGATTCCACCAGCTGAAAGTGTACGTGCTAGTGTAAACAACAAACCCGAAGTTGAGTTACACTCCGTACTTTGACCACCCAGTTCAGTGACTCATAGCCATGTTTAAGTGTCCTCATCAAAAAGCTTTGGAAAAACAACGATCTGATCCAACATTAGCGTGGTGTGAGAGAGCGTAATTTGAGTATTGATGCTATTACAAACAAAGATGTTGTTTCGTATGAAAGGGATGGAGTGCTACTCCTCAATTTTCTAAAAGGATGAAAATGAGATTTACCTCTGATCGGCAACCCGTTGACAAATAGTTGTGTCCCAAAGAATATCGATCTCATATCATGAAGGTAGTTCAGGACAAGGCAGGCCATTTAGGTGTAAAAAACTAAGGCATCGCATTTTAAAACCAGCATTTTTATTGTGCAAATATTTTCCAAGATAATGTATAATTGTAGATCATGCGAGATATGTCAACTGATGGATTAAAGGAACAACCGCGAAGTATCCATATGGCCATGCCTGTGATTGACGTGCCCTTCAAGAGAATCGGGATCGACATTGTTGACTCTCCACGTTCACCGAAACGAACTCTTACCTGTTGACTGTAGGTGACTATTCACATAACAGGTATCCCGAAGGCTTCCCACTTTCCTAATATTAGACTGAGACTGTTATCAATGCTCTTACCAGTGTTTGCGAGAATCGGCCTACCAAAGAAATTGTACATGATCAGGGCACAAATTTTCATGTCTAAAGTCATGCGCAGTATTTGTGGAATTAGAGCATTAAGCAAATTTCTACTGTCTGTTCTGCGCGCACCACAAACGAATGGCAATGACGGAACGGTTTCATGGCACTTTGAAACTATGCTTAGTCATTAAAACCTGTGAACAAATGAAGTGCCTGGGATGAATTATCCCCTTCTGTTTGTTTTCGACCGGGAGGTGCCGTGTCAAACCCGGGTTACTCACCCTTTGAATCATTGTACGGCCGACAAGTGCGAGGTCCGCTTAGCGTGCACTCAAACAGCTTGTAATAGATTCGGATGAAGGGCCAAAGGATGTCCGTTCACATTGGTTTCAATGCGTTGACCGCATGCAATCTTTTTGCAGATGCAAACAAAAAACCCTGAAAAAGTCAGGCCAAATGAAACACAGCAATTGATCGAAATGCGCATGTGCGAGAATTTCTGCCCGTGATCACGTAACTTGTATTTCTTCCTGATAGTGCCGCTAAGTTTGACAGTAAATGGGTGGCCCTTGGCCCCCCCCCCATTAAGCCGCCGTCTGGATGGGTTACTATGGAATTGAAATGCCGATAGGTGCAAGAAGTTGCGTGTAGTGTATGTCAATCAACTTAAACGTTGTTACAATAGAAATGAGAGTGACAGATTGACCTCATGTGTGTACATTTACAGGTGTAGTTCATGAAATAGGTCATCAAATGACTATGTGTTGAAGATGTAATTGACACATCAATTGCAAATATCTCTTGTGACGAGGTAGGCCTAATTGTGTTAAAAACCCAAACTGGTGTCAAGTAGATATTGCGTCAGAATTAACTGAAACTTAAGAAGTGAATTGTAGTGTGTTAGCTGCGAGTATGATGGGTTTCTTTTCTGATGACTGTCGTACACATTTGGTTTGAACATCATATTGATCTAATCGATCACGGACCTTACGCCAGTGTTCCTACAGAATGCCCCAGTCCATGCGTGAGCCAGTCAAAGAAGAACTTGATCGTATGTTGAACTAGGCATTATTGAACGTACCACAAGTGAATAGCACGCCTATTGTGGTGGTGCCCAAACCTGATGGATCGGTTCGAGTTTGTTCAGAAAATAGGAGAGAATTGAACAAGAAATCCAGAATTTGATCCTGACAAAATGCCCAGAATATGAATTCTTGACAAAGTGGGTGCGTGCTAAGTATTTACTATCTTGATTTGACCAAAGGTTCTACCAAATTCCACCTAACGAACGATCTCGTGATGCTGTAGTTTTTTTCACTGGTTTTTGGTACAATTCAGTACATCTGTAAACTTCCATTTGGTTTGCAAAACAGTAGCAGCACAATTTCAACGACTTATGGATAATGTGTTGCGTGAATTGCCATGATTTGCATTGCATATATTGATGCAAGTTGTATCTATATAACTTTGGAAGATCAATGTAGCTCCTTTGCAAGGTGTATTCAGTTACTTTGCGGAAGCAGATTACTGTAATGCGGCGAAGTGGAAAAGTTGCCAAACAGCAAGTTGAATAATTGGGTCATGTGATTGGAAATGGCGATCTTACGCCGATGCATGAACAAAATTGAGGCTTTAGTATTTTCCTCGTCCCACCTAAGAAAAATGTGAGGGCAGTTCTCTAGGCCTTACGGGCGATTCTAGGACATTCATTAGAAATACGCAGCCATTGCACAACCGCTCACTGATCTGGACCAAGAAAAGTTTCCTAAAATTTGGTATGGAATCCCGAATGTGAGGATGCATTTCAGTAAGGGTCCCGGGAAAATCCGCGTTTTCAGTAGCGGAATTCGCGTCGCGATTTTCCGCCAAATCCGCGATTTTCCGCACATCAAAATTTTTGACCTTTTCCGCCAACGCGCGCCCCAATTTGCCGATTCCGCGGAAAACCGCACCTAAAAATCAAAAACGATTTTTTTTTCAACTGTGCCGGCGATCACAAAGTACCGCCGATGTCTTGGAACTGCCATGACTGATTTTTAATGACCCCTCAACAATGATGTTAACCACCCTGATTCGACCACATCGACATCATCTCACTGTCCGTCGGCGATGAAAAGAACGGCCGATGTCCTTGAACTGACATGACTGATTTTAAATGAACCATCAACAATGAATTTTAATAACCCCTCCTGATTCGACCACGCACTGTACTATCTCAGTCACTGCCCAATTCTCCTACATTTTATTCTAAAGAGCTTTCATATGAAATCCTATGCGCCTGTGTCACTAATTTTCGGCCGTGGGTGTGGCCTTCGACCACGTGCCGTGCAATGAGGTCATAAAATAAAACAACCAACCTCATTGTTGCACGCAGGTGGTCGAAGCCACCGTGCCTAAAACCACGTAGAAAAAGAAAGGTTCCCACGACGTGATACGAACCTTCGACGATTCAGCCGCCCCTTGTTTGTCGCCAAATGTCTGTGTATAGATGGGGCCGTGACGCGTCTCACAAACATTTAAGAAATTACCAATAAATAAATCACAAGATAACGCAAACAAATAATCACACCAGTTCAAGTTATAGTTGATTAATTGTATTCATGCACACATAAATAGAAAACATTGACATATACGTCCGTGGTCGTTAGGCCGGGGATTTATATGTCATCTTAAAAGAATATTTTTTTTATCATTTAACATTTTTTTGTTTTACAAATGGTATAACATAAAAAAAAAAGGCTACAATCAAGGTATTTCCTCAGGGAGGGCAATTATATGCATATGACGAAAAGACACAATAGTATTAAACCGTAATCTTTTTTTAATAATAACAGTGTTAACCAATACGTCTTTTTGCATTTTTTTTCTTTTTTTTCATTATTTGAATTATAATTTAATGATTTTTTGAAATGCGAAAGAAAACAACTCTCCTGAGCAATGGTTAGCGATGTCTACCGATGAGTATTTATCAACTACCTACCCCCAAATAAAGGGATCCAATCCAAAACATTTACAGTAACAACGGTTCCATTCATATGTTAAATCTGGGGGGCTGACAATTGCAAGTAAACAAGAATAAACAACAATAATTAAGTCTGGATTATTTATAAAAAAATCATTTAGAATAACAAAACCTAGATTTGAAATCGTGTGTGTGAATTAGCTATAAAATATGACATTTTTTATCACGAAATAATCGTAATGGCCGTTTCCATGAAGATACATTTCGCACGTTGGCTCATGCCTGCCCGGGCATCGGTGGCAAAATGTTGATACAATGGAACGCAAAAAAACAGTGAATTATTTAGAATCTTACATGGTTTTGCAAAATTGCGATCAGAAATTACACTGGGTGATCAGTTTATCATGTGAGGACGGTGGTCATGAGCTTGAAATGTCATAAAAAGACAGTATCGTCAAAAACTATCTTATGGAATTTTCGTTCTTGGGGAATTTCCCGTTCGCTCGCAATCAGCTCAGAGTGAAGCTGCAAAGGCATCAAATCATCGCTCATCATGCTCTCATGTAGGGATATGGATTAGCTAATATCGTGGCAAATCATTGATGTATTTAGGATGATAGGAATACACAAGACTACCATGAACGGATTTATAAACTATTCAATGCATAAATTAAATGGATGAATTAAAACTTCTATCACCATCACTGCCACCTTTTTCATCTAATCTTTATGACGGATTACACATGGTCCATCCCCTCCCCTTCCCAGGTAAATGAAAGAAGCATCACCTGTTCAACCGTGACTCGATCACTTTCGCCATGGGTAGGATTTGTTGCCCGAATCGAGTAAGTGTGCACTCAAGGATGAATAATTGACATGCCACTATGATCGCTGGTACAACTCTGTGCCTTTCATCTCTAACGAACATATCAAGGTGGTATGTATCATATCAGGGTTGCATGAGTACCGCGATTCAAGCACGATCTATTGCTCAGCTCTTGGTACTTGGGAGTGTAGTAGACGGCCTTCGACCGCCTTGCTGCGATCATAAATTACCAACTTGCCGACCAAATCGCTTTTCTTGCCAATCACATTTTGATCGTATGAAAAACAGTAGGGCAAAAAGGTCAATGACCTTTTCTGGTAGAAAAAATACGAAATCCGCTGTGGTCCGCGCGAAAACTGAAAATCCGCGCGGAAAGGCAAAATTGCATAACTTGTCATTTTCCGCGATCGCCGGATTCTCCCGGCCCTAAAATTTTCAGATGCTCAAAGCGTGTTTGACCAACACACCTATTCTGGCAACAAAACATGATTTGATAGGCAATTTATTGTCAGACAGAAGCCTCAAATTTTGGCATTGGCGCTGTGCTGAGTCAAAATGACAGTGAAGGAAACAGAACATCCTATCGTATTCTTAAGCAGGAAATATCGGCAGCCGAAGAAAGAACGAAGAACGATACAGGTCCTGAAAAGAATGTTGGCAATTGTTGGCAGTCAGAAATTAGACACTACTTGATAGGCTATCATTTCAGAATTCGTCGTGGACCGATCATCAGGCATGAAGTGTCTAGTAGACCAAGGTGTACAAATAATCGTTTAAGGAGCTGGTTCTTATTACTTCAGAATGTTCACATTTGATGTAGAATACCGTAAAGAGCTAGCAAATGGTAATGCAGATGGGCTCAGTCGAGCACCATAGTTATAGAGTTCAAATAATGTGCTTGTTATGTACATTAGGCACGTGAATGTGTTAAAATAATATATTGTATTTTACCACAACTTATTAATGGATATGGATGCGAAGTCTAAGTTGTTAGGAACGCATTAAGGATTCCATGCATCTGTGAGGACGCTTAGTACATAAATGGGGGTGTGGACAAATTATTTTTAATTTTCAAGTCATGGAGACTTTGTACATGTATATGGACTGTGTAATGTTAATTTGCCTGTCATGTCACAAAACCCTAACACCCTACAGATGAATTTGGGAAGATTATGTCTATTTGAACGTTCTGTTGAAAACATTCTACCTGTAATGGACAAGTTCATTCTTCAAAGCTCGACATGATCTTCAGTATGACAATTTACCAGCGGAGTCTACTAGTGAACTCCGGTCGACCCATAAATGCAATCTGCCTCTGAGAAGTGATCGTCATTTTACGTATGGATGTATGGACTTGAATTGAATCTTTTGTTATTATACAATATGAAGGACTTGTCATTTGCACTATAATGACCAGAAATCTCAATTTATTTTAATATGTGTATTTATATGTTACTGTGTAATCGGCCTAACGGCTTTTCAGTTATTAGGAAGACTTGACACATTCGTTCATCGGGGGGAGGCATGTCATGTTGTCAGTGTATATAATGTGCAAAATGTATTGGCCTATAAATATTGTTGAAAAATTTGTATTAAATTAAAATGTTACTTTTTGATATTACAGTATATTGCATAGTAATATCCATACAGTATGTTTGGTACATAGAAGTGACTTTTGGAAGCTTTAATTGGGGGTGGCTGAGAATAGCATTGTTGTGCATGATCCATGTTTCTGTGAATGGTAGGATTAGAGGCACATGTGCTAGCATGTGATGTGGGGTGTTATGACTGCGGCAAAAGCTCGCACTGATGGTCAATATAAGATTGGGTATTGAGTGCAGAATTAAAAGTAGTCTTGTCGGGGGGGCGGCGGGAGGGATGTAAGGAAGAGCAGTCATTGGAATGTATGTTAAAATTAAATGTGATGAAAGGTAAAAGAAGTGTTTGGCTGCTAATTTAGCAAGGACTCTAATGCGACGGAAAGGCTCCGCACATGTAATGTGTGTACGGTTTCGTCAATATACCTAAGTGCGGTAAAATTGTGGTTCTCCGGCCGTTAAGTAAAACGGGAAAAAACATCACAGAAGTCACGCCTTTCACCTACCGATCGTGTCAATGGGTGCTCACAAATTTAATCATATTTTTGTCAGATTGCGATTAAATCACATGCATATAGTTTCTTCATTTACTAAATTAATGTAATTGCATGTGTGTGTGAGGGCTCTGGGTTAGCAATGTTGGGCAACAATTTCGAGGTCAGAACCCCGGGTCAGAACCCCTCGAATATCGATTCCACTCCTGGGTCCTCTTCAAACCACTTGAAGCTACTTGAGTCAAGTTTTTTGGACAAAAGGTGCCATACATTGACACTCGACATGCGTTGTGGTGCAATTAGTTTCCACTCAAGTTTTTTACTATCATAAATCAAAGATTATATCATTATGGTTATATATTGTGTTTTCACATTTCACCACGTGTTCCCGACTAAGGACTGGCCACATCACGACATAAAACTTTAGCCAGGAAATAGCACTATTTTATATTTTTCTTTTCCTTCGCCCCGTTCTTGGCTTGATTGTCTCCATGCCAAAATCCGTCGAAAGCATGGCAGCGTATTTTGAAGACGCTAAAAACCTTACTGAAAATCAACCAAAAAAATAAAACACCGAAACAGCACAAAACCATCGCAAAACATGAAAGAATATCAACATTTTTTTGTTTATTTGCGTTATAGATGTGGGGGCATTTTCCTCTATTGCCGTGTAAATCGTTACACTACACAGACGACGATAAAATGAGTTCTGTAACTCTGTAACAACTATTTTGCTTGGTAACTTGATAAAAAAATAAAACTCAAAAAAGAAGTCCGTTTTGACAATCTGCATAGAAATTTCCAGGTGGGGGCCCGGCCAGAAGCGTCGTTTTTGCCGTTCCCATAGGTTTAGCACAAAAATATCATAACATGAACAAATATTCTAAAGTCGAAATTATGTTGATATCAATAGTTTTCACTCAAATCCGGTTTGAGTTGAAGAATCCACTCCCGTCTAAGTCTTTTTTTGGTATGAATAACATTACAAAACGGGAATCCATATTTTGAACGAGGGAGGCTCGCTTGACCTCATTTTCAATCGCAGAGTCACCGCTATTTTAGCTGCGGACCATGTACCAGCCCGGTAGCCGAGGTAGCCCCAGGGTAGCCCATGCACAACCGTGGAATGATGCGTTGACCTGCATTATCATTCCTCTCATGTCCGGTCTTAAAAAACGATTTGATGAATAGTTTTGCAATCACACTTATGCACCACCTACTACAGCAAGTCAAATTTACACCTCTTATTACACAAAGGGCAAGCATTGTGTATAATACTTGCCACATTTTTTGATCGAGATCTCGATCACAGTAAGTGGTTAACGGTCCCGGCTTCCCGTGCGGGAATTCCCACTCGCCACTCACTGATTTATTTATAACGACAGTGACTTCAAATTCGGTCACTGTTCAGGCTCGTCCAATGACTTCGTTCGCCGTTTTGCGCTTGAATGGCTTGGCCGCCACCGGGCTTGAAATTTCCAAGGTATTTTTCAAACAAACATTCACAAACGATATCCGAGCAACATTCCACTCAGCTCCTCTTGACATACTTGGCGTAAGTTTAATTAGGCAAACACCTAATTATCATAACATCTGGGTGCACGTGCATAGACACCACAAGGAATTTTTTCCCAGCCTCCGAACCTAGTGACCAAATTCCATTTCTGTTTCTATTAGCAAAGCATGGCAAACCTTAACAAAACGTAAAATATGAGTTGGTAAATAAACCTTGCGCGTGACAAAATCCTTGTTTCTCCTCTAACCATTTTTTGTATAATAATCGCAGTATTTCTCAGAACACATCACAAACGTGATTTGATTTTCTCAAAGACGCGTAGATGTGGATGTGTTTCTAATACATATTTTTTCCTCATACGTCACCCTACGCGTCGGATTCCCACCGTGTTTACAATTACGGTGGGGGAGGGGCGAGTTTGCAGTTCTTATTTTCTATTTTTTTTTAAAAATCAAGTTCGCCCCAGTCGTGAAAAATTGGTAAATCAGTATAGGCCTAATGAGGACAAAAACTTATGGGTGAAACAACACATGCATACGCTAGATCAGCGATGACATTTTTATTATAGAGAAAATTGCTTCCGCCCTTGCAAAAAATGTTAGCGCAAATAATTATACAAATGTCGACAATTAACGGGTGCGACATTCAAGCCCATGCATGCCTAGTAGGGCGACGGCCAAAATTCCCGGGTATTCCCTTGACCGAAAAGTTGAGAGAAGTCAAGTCATACCCACACAGGAAGGTAGAAACTGGCGAAACTTTTTATTTGGAAATGTCCAGCATGATAGGATAAAGAAGATACTTTTAAACGGAATTTGATGCAGCAGATGCACCATGTTTAGCAAAAGTGCACTCGCGATATTTAGGGAAATCACATAGTGTTTCTTTCTTCATGTTTTTAGGGAACCTTATATTATAACACCTAATTATAATAACAATAAACACTTGGTACGAGGATAATGTCGAATAAATTGGCCAATTCCCAATCCCAGCTTAAATTCGTTATCGACACACGTTCACGTTGTAATAAGCCAGAACACTATTTTGTTTTTCATTTGAACTTATTTCTCGTTTATCATATTTTATGGAATAGCGCTTTTTCCCTACTGCGACGGCGTTTTTCATACTTATGACATATGAAGAAAACGTGCACATAGCCATTGCAAAGTCATTAATTATTAATGCCCCCAGGGCATGTGTAAATATTTTTACAAATGGATCGTTTCCGAAAAAAATGCCAGAATTGTATTTATTTTGTGCGTTATGCTCCTATTTAATATCACTCTATAGTAAACAAACGTTGTAGATATTATTTGACATACTGGTTGTACTTGACAGTATTTGTGAAACCTAACGAAAAAATTCTAATAAATAAGCTCAAGTTTCGGGCTGAAGTTTCAACATTAATACAACTTGGGGAAACACGTGTGGGATATAGGCGTGAGCATTGCTCGATCACTCGAAGATCGTTTGTTCTTGCCTCTTTAAACCTCGACTTGAATCTTCTCCTCCTCGGCTTTTAAAATGTAAATATTATATATAACATCGACTAAAACTAATCAAATAGTTAGAAATCAGTTGTATGGAAAAGAACGGATGAAAAGTTTGCTTGTTAGATTTTTTTACTTTTTGTTTAAAACAGCCGTGCTCGATCGCTTCCGACGGAAGTTTCTCTAGAGTACTAGTATAGGAAACTGATAATTTAAAATGATTAAGAAACAAAAGTCTGGCATGATAAATTAACAAATGATACAAGTGTGAAGTTTTCTTTTTGTATGAAATTCAGCTCCAAAATCACCTTAAGGCACCTAAGGCCACTATTGCTGTAGTGGCCCCTACCATTTTGGTGCCTTGGTGCCCTAAACATTTGCTATTCTTCAACATGTAATGCCTTGGTGCCCTTTTAAATTTGAGCAAAATTGCTTGCCTGCGCCCGCCTAATTCTTATTTTGGAGCCTGGAAATTCCTGATTGTACAAAGATTAATTCAAAGGGTTTAGATTTAGACATCAATAAAATCCCTGAATTTTTATTTCTTGGCCATTCTTATTGATCATTGTACGGCATCAGTTTAAAACGACCGTTATACACATTAGATAACAATAATGGGAGGATTCAACTTGAGGTGACGGCTTTACTCGGCATCCACTTGAAAGTCATGGGTTGTCATGTGCGTGTATAATAGTCGATTTTACGACCGCTCCCTCCTGGGTTTATCTGTGGAGCGCGCAGTAGTGCGCTGGGACTCCCAACTACCTCCTGTCTGCCAGCGCGGTCGGCATTTTCGCAAAGCCCTTAGGACCATGTAACAGTTGGCAGTATAGCTGAATTGGAACCGCCTTAAGTTGAGATTGTGATAGTACTTGTAAATACCACCTAAGTGGCCTGTCATTAGCCACTTTTTCTCATGTAGGCTAAGAATTATATAGCTAAATACATGTAGTAAAAATCAGTTTGAGCAACTCGTGTTTTCCAACTAAAAAATTAAAAACCAATTATACTTGTCCCTTTCTTTCATTCAATATATTTGTTGTGATCTGCAAGCTCTTACATTTTTTGCGATCCGATTTTGTTTGCCGATTTTATCGTCAAATCGGCCTCTGATGCCGATGTCCGATACCAATATCGTTTATCTCTACTAGAGAGAGAGAAGATTTTCATAGCTTCCCACAAGCGTGCTTCCAATGGAGGTTTTTGTACAGGTACTGGATTTGGGTCGTTAGTGATGAAACATAGCTTAATTGACAGTACTGATCACAAACTTGCTTTTAAAAAAGAGCGTTTCATCCTCTAACGCCACATGGCAACCGTACAAAAACTTCCAATGGAAGCGATGCATGATTGTGGGAAGCTACTGCGTACTGTATCTTCTCTACACAGATCCGAATCTGTGTCATGGGATATTAACCCCCTCTGTACACAGACGATAGGTACTTGCATTGCGTTAAAGCATGTTACATACAAAATTACATACCTGATTTTATCTGGTTGATGACTTATTTCCCTTTTTTCAAAGTAGTGGTCCTATTACCAATCACGTAGACACAATTGTACTTCCAAAACATAAAGCAATATGAAGTTCAAAAATTGAAAGTCGTAATTGAAAAAAAAGAAAGAAAACTGGTTCGTTTCACAACACAGAGTCTGAATGTTTGTTGACAAACACGCTTTCAACACAAATGACCCGAGGCATTTTAAACATTTCTGCTATGGGAAATCAGTTAAAGCCACTTACACTTCATCACATTGTGAAAATATAGAAGTGTTTACCATCAGACAAGGCCCGTAAATTTGCAAATGGTTAATACGCTATTCATATATTCATTATGTTTCATTAAAATGAGTGTTAATAGATAAGTAAGCATTTTTTTTATCTGTAGAGTTTTGATGAAGCAGCCATTGCGTTAGAGCCATTGATTTACACTATGTTCCACTGGTCTGCGGGAGTATCCGATATGCCTTGGAAATTCCTCGATAAACTTGTAATGTGTAAGTTATTCCGTGTTTGGTACGGAACATTATGAATTTCGGGATTTGTGCGATCATGAACAAGGAATTACCCCTTGTGTAAAAATGAGATTGACATTACCTTATTCAATAATACGGTCACTTGATTATTATTATACACTTGAAGTTTACAACATCGCCGGGTGGAAGAACATATGTTTGGAAAATTTTTTTTTTCAATCGCAAAATTTTTGTGCCATTTTATGGAGATTACATATATTGGTATGTGAATTAGTTTTCAATGAACATGTTACATGCTTTGGGGGCATACACAAAGAACTAACTGAATTTTTCGAAAGGGTTTTAGAGCACGATAAAATTTGGTAAATAAGGCAAAAGTAAACACGCTTTCAACGGGCAATGCAATTACCTGTCGTCTGTGGTAGAGAGTAAACACTCTACCACAGATGCGATCTGTGTATTCTTCTCTTACTATAAAAAAAAAAAAGTAGAGAGTATCCAAAATGTACAACATATAGTTGGATTAATTTGTAAATGATTAGGCTGCTGTTCAAATATAATTGTACTTTCCTATTCACACATTAGTATTCCGAGGATGGCGATGACAACCAATGCACCGACAGAATTCAATCTTACTTTCACAAATCGTCATCTCGCTCAACCTTCCCATCGTCGCTAGGCAGCCGACGTTGAAAGCCCGCATCAGGGTCGAAATCTTCAGCATCTTGCGGTTTTTTAATAAACAAAGCACAAAACACGGATTAAAGTATTGATACGACCAGTTAACGATTCAATTGCCATAAAAAATACAGAAAAACAGTGAAATTACGACACGCACTTGCACATGTTGACATACCCCAATCTGCCATGTGGATTGTAATGGATTACTTTGAGTGTTTGCCTATTTGACAAGCAGCACCATAAGATCGCTTGATCCACCAGGCAGTGCACGGTAAGATCGGTTTCCACATTTCGCCATTTGGTTAATTGAAATTTAGGAACTAATCAATTTGATTTTTTTTTGAAATGTTGTCCTTCAGATCAAGTCCATACACCCACGTTTCCCCTTCCCGGATTTTATTTCATTCATTTTATTTGCCAGATAAAAACAACATAACCGATCATAAACAACAAAAAATATTACAATACTATTTGGCACAATCAAAATGTAAAAAATCCACACGAAGGAGGATGGTTGAGTACTTCAATAAAAAGCATTGCACTATCAAATAGAAAAACATCTAACACAAAGAAGATGGTCATAACATCCTTCCCCGACACAATACCCAAAATACAAAAAGGGACATAGTACACCCTGGCAGGGATGGACCAAACAGTGATTAATAAAAATCCTTTCAAGTGCCAACTAAAAGTGGCGCCCAGACAACAACAAGTGTTATCATGTAGTGGGAAGAGATGTTACTGGACACGCATCTTTGATCCTAGCCACAGCCACACACAAGGCACCACAATCAACCCACACCCCATAAGCACAAGCCTCATCCACACACACACTCCGCTCACAATCATGAATGCCAAACGATATACCCCACTACATACCAATCTGAACTCAACCGAGTAACTACTAATACGCACACAAATGCACACCATTAAAAAATCACTTAACCAACTAAGATTTTAAAATCACTTTGCCGAAATACATAAAAACCGGGGGAGATTGAACAAGAGTTGATTACGAAGATCGTCATGGAGGTGATCAAAGAAAGCAGGAAAACGATTAAAACGTAAATTTGAAAGTCTCAGTAGGGCAAAGGTGTGAGTGACTTAAGATATCTGCATGGTGAGAGTTGACAGAGATAATTGAAAAGGATCAATGTCTCTTACATGCAGACATTTACTAGGTATATAAACTCTCTCTCTCTTGATGTTTTGCTGAAGACGCTCACTATACTGAAGTTCACCCCTGGTGCTGGAATGCAACTTATGGGCCCAGCGTTTTTGAATTTTTTCCAAATACTTTATGGTTTTTTTTTTGGGGGGGGGGGGGCCCCAGTTTGATTATGGCAACCAAGAAGGAATACCGTATTCAGAATTGGACGACAAAGTGTTTGTATAAAGTCTGACTAGAATATATGGATCATTGCAGCGAAACAGTCGCCGAATAAAACCAAGGAGCCTAGAGGCACGGAATTGACATCTAACATGAGCACCCCATTGTAAATAGAGGTGATAGTGAGACCTAAGTACTTGTGACTGTGAACAACATCCCCTAGGTGAATCGAGATATATAAAGTGGGATCCCAGCGCCCAGCCACAAGTTTCTTCTGGATAACCTCATGCACTTTAACCCTTGTCAGGGTTGAGTGACATTTGTTGGATGACACCACTGAACATATATTAAGATCACTTTGAAGTTTTGACATCATGATCTGAACGGAGTGGCCTGTAGAGAAGGTGTCATCAGCAAATACTGCGGGAGGTTATTGAACAGTATTTGGCAATCTAAGACCAATAAGTTCAACAAAAGAGGCCTAGCACGAGCCCTGAGGACCCCAGATTTACCGCAACCCACCCTGAAGAGCCCCCACCAAAATGCACGCAAATGAAACCGGTCTAAAAGGAAGGATGACACAATCCAATGCCAAAGTGGCCCGCAGATACCATATTGGTGAAGCTTACACAGAAGAATAGGAGACTAACTTTATCAAAAGCCTTGCTCCAGTCCAGAAGAAAAATCGACATCAACATCAGGGGGGAAACGTTCATCAAGGATTTGAGCCCAGTGGTGTTTAACTTTTGCCACGAGAGTTTTTACATGAGCGACCAGATATGAACCATTGTTGTTGAGGAGATATAAGCCCCTAATCTACTGTCCTCAACAATGTTTCTGGTAACAACACGCTCGAGCAGCTTACCTACAACTGAGCACAAAGATATCGGTCTATAATTTTTAAGGCTACAAATACCACCTGATTTGTGTAAATGTCACAACATTGGCCCTTTTCCAGTCATCTGGAATTGCACCTTCTTTGAGAGAAAGTTAAACAACAAGGCAGTGGCAGGAAGGCAACTGTAGGAGCGGCAGTATGCTTTAACATTGTACTGGTATGCCATCATGACCTTGTGCCCGTCCCTGTTTCAAGTATTTAATCAATTTAAAAACCTCACTATTGCTGTGTAAACACACATCAAAGGAGAAGAATCATGATTACCATTACACCAAGTGTCTAAACACTCCCCATCATCAGAAGTTGTGAAATTGGAGAAAAAATTCATTGAATGAATTAGCGATGGCAGTGCAGGGTCGGTAATAACAGAATCATTGATTTAAATGAGGTAGCAGTATAATATCGGTTTTTGCTTTTGAAGACGAACAAGGACCAAAAACTTTTTGCCACGATTTGAATTGTCTGCTGCGATATCAATGAGAAAGACGATATTCCTTTTTTGATGAGTGTTGTTAAGCGATTCTTACATTTCTTGTAATTAATCCATTATCGACATTATTAGGAGCTTGCGGCTGGCCCTGTAGAGCTTTTGTTTTCTCTTGGCAAGTTTTATAATTCATCTGTAATCCAAGGCTTTTTGAATTGTCTTCTAGATTGTCTACTTGAACGCTGGCATGAATGACCTAGTGATGACCTTTAAAATTTTCGGCATCAACATCGACCCACCCAAGTTCTGTCCATACACTACGGCGGTCCGGAAAGTGTATAGTCTGTTTCCACACTGCGAAATATAATTATCTAAATTGGTACTGCTCGAGAGATTAACGTTATCATCCTTCATAGATAATGTGTGCAATTTCGACCCATTTCTATAGTTTGGCTTTGAAATTCGCACCATTTCATAGTAATCTTATCAAAATCGCCCATTTTCATAGTAACTTTTCGGAAAATCGGAAAATTCACCCATTTTCATTGTGATTACTGAAAATCAAAAAAATTGCCCATTTTCATAGTAATTGCGCCAAAAATTGAAAAAGGGACCGATTTATATAGGAGCAATGACCTCAAAATGACCCACAATAAAGTATCATGGGGGAAAATGACCCCTTGTTATAGTAAGTGGTGAAAATGTGACCCATATCGGCGCGGTGGCACATAGTACCTACCCTCTTGCACTGAGTAACCCCCCCCCCCCCCGGGTTACGATTATTCGTGGAGATTTTGGCCCAAATCATGCTCCAGGAGCAAGGGATTTTTGTCAACTCGTCCTCATAGGGGGGCGCTATTCATTATATGTGTGCGCTTTATATTGAAGTATTACAAAAGAACGACGTCCTGCCGGCGCGGATGGCGTGGCGTGTGTCTGTGGACGCTGGTCTTGTTATCTATAGGTCGTGGTTTCGATCCCCTCCAGGAACAAAATTTATTTATTATTTTATTTGTATTTTAGAGTGGAGATTGGAATCAATAAAACATCAGAGTTGTGGATTGAAGTAGAAAATATTGAATTGCTTCCTTTTGAGATAATAAACTGGTCCTGGACATGAATGCCGGGCCAAAATCTCCGACGGCGTTACGCATAGTGACCTCGTACCTATAGTTATGATGCTGTAGGCCCCTATATAGACCCTATTAGAGTTCTAGTCCCTTAATTAGTGAGATTTTAGGAGGAAAATCACCTCCACTTGCGGCGGTTTGTCAATTTATTAGAGTCTGTGATATTACAAATTTAATTACGTGCTTGGCAGTCAGGTTTTTTTTGTTTATACTGTCCTCCAGTTTTGTTTTGCTTTTGGCCTCTCCTTGTTTTATGTTGTCCTTTTTATTGGTTTTGATGGTGTTTTCTCTTTTTCCTTAATGGGTGGCCGTGGCGTGCCAGTGGCGTAACCAGCTTTTTTTTCAGGGGGGGCAGAGGGGGGTCACAAAAATTTTCAGGGGGGCAAGCATCAGGGTCGCCAAATTTACGGCTTGTAGACCCAATTTTTTTCACAGTCGGGTCGAAATTATAAAGACCGGGGGGGGGGAGGGGTTTGGCAAATTACTGTACCGTCACTCGTGAGTGCGTAAAAGGCCAGTTTTATTACATCTACAATGCGTCCCTACATTATGCACCAATAACTCAGCACATTAGCATAGCCATATTAACAGTTCTTAGTATAGTATAATAGTATAGGAAATATGTTGTCTTATAATGTAAATTGAAAACATGGCAAACAACCCTATAAAGTTTAATGTGGCCTTTTGTGCATGCTGGATAATACCCGGACTATTCGCCATAGGTGCCAGCTTTGAGACCCCATTGAGAGCTTTTGAAGTCTGTTACCCCTCGGACACAGCCGCGCCGGTAGCCGAGGGATTACGGCGTTCGCGAATCGAAATTAGGATTGTAGGTTCCTTCGAAAGTTATTCGGCGCTTGCCATTGTATAAATAATGACTTGTCACACACTTAGGATGGTAAAGCTATTAATTTCTATAGACTTGTACAAAAAGTTGGTGTCCAATTAAATAGGGCCGAAAGGTTTCCGCATTAAATCACATCTATGTGTGGAATCCTCGATTTAATCAGGCCTATCTGAAATTTCATTCTTGATTGAATACCCCATCTGTATGCCCTAAATTTTCACATTTAAAAACTGTTTTTATAAGAACAAATTTAACTAGGGCCAAATGAATAGGCAACAATATAGTAGGCACACAATAAAATCATCACGGATCACTCGAATTCTACTGAGTCAACTCTAATTCTAATGATAAACTTCCCAATTCTAATTAGTCAACCCCAGTACAACGCAGCAGTGGCCGGGCGCCGGGGGGGGGGTTGGGGTGTGGGGTGGGGGGTGGGGCGATGGGTGGGGGGGGTGGTGGTTGGTGGGGTGGGTGGTATGGGTGTGGGTGGATGGGTGGGGGGTGGGGGTGGGTGGGGGGTTGGGGGGGGGTGGCAAATTTTTTGCGCCCTCCACATTTTTTTCTTGCCCACCTCCCCCCCAGTTTCCCCCCTGTCGAAAAGAAAATGAAGGATTTGGGGCAAAATTCAGTGATTTGGGGCCAAATCAGGCGATTTTGGGGCCAAATGGTGAAAATTTTTCCAAATTTTCATATTTTGCCCCCCAGATTTACTTTTGCCCCCCCCCGAATTTCACTTACCCCAACGTTGCCCCCCCCCGAAAAAGAGGTCTGGCGCCGCCGCTTCTACTCAGCTACTCCAATTCAATTGAGTCTACTACAATTCTACTAATGTCAATTTTTTACTGATCTCATTCTACTTGAGTGTGGCTCCAATTCTACTGAGCTAACTCGTATTCTACTGAGTAAACCCTAAGTAAACTGAGTCAACGCGAATTCTACTGAACCATCTCTGATTCTATTGAGTCACTTCTAAATATACTAAGTTCAATTACAATTCTATTGGGTCAACTTCAGTTTAGTGCCTAGTAAGTCAGCTCGAATTCTATTGCCTATATTACTCGAATTCTATTACCTATATTTTACATTTAATGCTTAACTTGGTTTTTATTTATCTTACACTTTTACTGTACTTTGTAATGTTACATTTAAGTTGTGTCGTTTGTCATTTGATTCTGTAAGCGCTCGGAGCCTTTGAGGGGAATGGCGCACTAAAATGCTGTGTATTGTATTGATTGCGTCAACTCCATTCTTGAGAGTCGTTTCAAATTCTAACTGACTCAACCCAACTTATATGATCAACCCCGCAATAAACCCAGTCTACTCCACATCTATCGAGTCTATTCAATTCTAATAGTCATTTACTCGATTTTCAAATTCTACTGAGTCCCGGACTCCAATTCACTGAGCTAACTCCAATTCTACTGAGTCAACCCCAACCCTACTCGTCCCACTCCATTCTACTACGTCAACTCCAATCTTGATAGTCCTTTTAATTCTACTGTATCGACTCCAATTTCTACGGAGTCCAACTCCATTCTACTGTTCAAATTCTAATGTACGGAGTCAAATTTCCAATTTCCTAATAAGTTAACTCATATTATAAGCTCCCGAGTCAACCGCCAATTCCCTGGCTCAACTCCAAAAAATACTGAGTCACTCCAATTCTAATCTACTGAGTCAAATCCTATTTACTGAGTCAGCTCAATTTAGCTTGTCCACCGATTCTACCGAGTCAACGCAAATACTGAGTCAATTCTAAGTCTATCTGAGTGGAATTTCATTATTGCAATAAACTAATTTTAATGAGTCAATTCAAATTCTAATGAGTCCTACTGCCAATTGAACGGAGTCATTTTACTCATCTCCCATTCTACCGATCAACTCCAATCCTAATTCTAACTCTAAACTAATCGACTCCATTCTACTACGGCAGCTCCAATTTCTACACTTATCAACTCCGATTCTACTGAGTCACCCTCCAATTCACTCACTCACTCAAATATATGAGTCAAGTCTAGTGCGCCGACTCCACTTTCTTCTGAGCAAACCCACTCCCAATTCTAACGCAATCGACTCCCATTTTGTCTACTGAGGTCAACCCCATATTATTCAATCAACCAACTATATTTAGTCAACTCCAACTACGTCAAATCATCTGACTTAACTTTAATGTACTTATTCACTCCAATTCTACTGTGTCAAACTCGAATTCTACTGAGTAAAACCGTAAGTCTACTACTGAATCAATTCGAATTTCTACTGAGTCAACTCCAATTCTACTGAGATAACTCTGATGCTACTGAGTCACTCCAATTCTACTGAGCCAACTCTAATTTTACTGTGCAAAATTTCAAATTGTACTCATTCAACCCAAATTCTACTGAGTCCCATCGAATTGCCATTGGCTAACTCCAATATACTGAGTCACTCCTGATTCTACTGAGTCAAATCCTATTATACTGAGTCAACTTCAAATTTACTGACTCACTCCAAATACCCCAGTCAATTTTAAGTTTCTACCGAGTCAACTCAATTATAAAAAAGTCAACTCGATTTCTATTGAGTTTAACTCGAATTCCCTGACTGAATAAATCGCAATTCTTCAGTCAGCTCCAATTCACTGAGTCAACCCAATGCTACTGAGTAACACTCCAATTCCACTCACTCAACTCCAAATAGACTGAGTCAACTCCACGTGTACTGGGTCAACCCAATATTCGATCATTCCAACTATATTGAGGCCAACTCCCATTCTAATACGACTACTCGTCAAATCTACTGACTCAATTTTAATATGAGTCAACTCCAATTCTACTGAATCTACTCCAATTCTCTGCGATCCAACTCCAGTTCTACTGAGTCACATCCCAGCGTAACCGATTAACCAAATCTACTCACACTATTTTGATGAGGTCGCCTCCCAAAGCCTTCTACTGGCTTTAATATAACTATATATAATATATTACATATACTGAGAGCAAACTACCAATTCTAAAACCTCTACTGAGTGGAAACCTTCAGTTCCACTTGAGTCACTCCAATTATATTGAGTCAAAACTCTAAGTCTAAAGGCACATCCTCCGAGACTACTGAGTCACCACCCTCCAGTCCACTGACTGAACTCTAAATATACTGATCAATTTCGATTCTACTGAATCAACTCGAATTCCTACTGAGGTTCAACTCGAATTCTACTGAGTCAACTCTAAACCACTGTGTACTATAAATTGTACTTTAACCCCAATTCCCTACGGAGACATCTGATTGAGTCAACGAACCTATTTGGGTCCACTCAAATTTCAATTCTATCTACTCTGGTCAAAAAGGTCTGAATCAACTTCAGTTTTACTGAGTCAACTGCCACTTCTAACCGAGGCCAACTTAATTTTAAACTGTGCAAATTCAAAATTGTACTCAGTCAACCCAAATTCACTGAGTCCCATCGAATTCCATTGGCTGAACTCCAAAGAGACTGAATCAACTCTGATTCTACTGATCAATCTATTATAGCTGAGTCACTCAAATTTCCACTGAACTCAACTCCAAATAACCCGCAATTTTTAGTTCTACCGAGTCAACTTCAATTATACTAAGTCAACTCGATTTCTATTGAGTTAAAACTCGAATTCTACTGAGTCAACTCCAATCTTTTTAATATTCAGCTCAATTATACGGATCAACTCCGATTCCCTGAGTCACTCCAATTCCACTCATTCACTCCAAATATAATCTGAGTCAATTCTAGTGGCGCGACTCCACTTCTACTGAGCAAACACGACTCCAATTCTAACGCATCGACTCAATTCTACTTGACTGAGTCAACCCAATATTTTTTTCATCAACCAATCCTATTTAGTCAACTCCAACTACGCCAATCATCTGACTAACTTTTAATGTACTTATATAACAACACATCCATTTCTCTGAGTCAACTCCAATTCTAACTGAGTCAACTCATCTACGGAGATACTCCTGATTCCTACTGAGTCAACTCCAATTCTACTGAATCTACTCCAATTTTACTGTGGAAATTCACAATTGTCGCAGTCAACCCCAATTCTACTGAGTCCCATCGAATTCCATTGGCTGGAACTCCAACTATACTGAGTCAACTTGAGTCTACTGAGGTCCAAATCCCTATTATACTGAGTCAACTCACTTTCCCTGACTCAACTCCAAATAAACCCAGTCAATTTTTAGTTCTAACTACTCCGATCAACTTCATATAAAAAAATTCAACTCGATTTCTATTGAGTTAACTCGAATTCTACTGAGTAATCTCCAATTCTTTTAAGTACTCCAATTCTACTGAGTCACACTCCATTCTACTGAGTAACCTCCAATTCCCATCTCACCAACTCCAAATATCTGAGTCACCTCCACGTGTACTGGATCCAAACCATACTATTCGATCAATTCCAACTATATTGAGCCAACTCCAATTCTACTACGGGTCAAATCTACTGAATCAATTTTAATTATGAGTCAACTCCAATTCTACTGAGTCCACCTCCATTCTACTGAGTCAACTCCAGTTCTACTGAGTCACATCCAGTGACCTATAAACCAAATACTACTCATCAACTATTTGAGTCGACTCCCAAGCCTTCTAACTGACTTTAATATACTATAATATAATATCTTACAAATATATCTGATCAAACTACAATTCTACTGAGTGGACTTCAGTTCCACTGAGTCAACTCCAATTATATTGAGTCAACTCTAAGTCTAGCAACTCCGATATATGGTCACCTCCAGTTCCACTGACTGAACTCTAAATATACTGATTCAATTCTGATTCTCTATCTACTGAATCAACTCGAATTCTACTGAGTCAACCTCTAATTCTACTGAGTCAACTCTAACCCTACTGTGTAAACTCTAATTGTACTTTAACCCCAATTCCTCTGAGACATCTGATTTGAGTCAACTATCCTATTTGAGTCAACTCCAAATTTCAATTCTACTATGTCTAAAAAGGTCTTAATCAACTTCATTTTACTGAGTCAACTCCAATTCTACCGAGCCAACTCTAATTTTACTGTTGCAAATTTCAAAATTGTACTATAACACCCAATTCTACTACTGAGTCCCATCGAATTCCATGCTGAACTCCAAATATACTAGTCAACTACGCTGATTCTATCTACTGAGTCATCCTATATACTAGTCCCCTCAAATTTCACTACTCAACTCAAATAAACCCATTCAATTTTCGTTCTAACCGATCCAAACTTCAATTAATAAAACAGTCAACTCCGATTTCTATTGAGTTCACCGAATCTAGGAGTAATCTCCAATTCTTTTAAGTCAGCTCCAATTCTAACATGAGTCAACTCCAATTCTCTGAGTACTCCAATTTCCATCACTCAACTCCAAACATATTGCGGTCAATTCTAGTGCGCCGACCTCCAATTCTAACTGAGCAAAACTCCAATTCTTTAGTCAACTCCAATCCTACTTGCGTCTACTCTATTCTTCTGAGTCGCTCCAATTCGCCTGAGGTCACCTCAATACTACTAAGTCAACTCAACTAAAAACATAGCCAAGTCCTACGATACTGAGTCAAATCAAATTTCATTGATAACCTTAATTGTTACTGAGTTTCAAAATCACTCTACTGAGTTCATTCGATTTCTTACTGATGAGTCAACTTAAATTCTACCGAGTCAACTCCAATTCTATCTGAGACAACTCTGATTCTACTAGTCAACTCCAATTCTACTGACTCAACTCCAACTCCAATGCTACCTGAGTCAACGTCCAATTCTAACGAATCACCCCAATACTACTATACTACTCAATGGACCCCAATTCTATCCAGTGTACTCCAAGTCCTTGTACTGATCTCTATTTCAACTGAGTCGACTCAAATGCCACGTGAATTAACTTCCAATTGTAACTGGGTCCCGTCAAATTCCATTGACTGACTCCAAATATCCGCGTCAACCTGATTCTTGCTGATCAAATCTAGTATACGGATTCAAACTCAAATTTCACTGACTCAACTCTAAACAACTAAGTCAATCATTTCGAGTTCTACTGAGTCAACTCGAATTCTACCAATTCAAATCAAATTCTATTGAGTAAACTTCAATTGTAAACTGAGTCAAATCAGCTCTACTGAGTCAACTCCTCTGAGGCCCTACTCTACTGCTCCAAACTCGGATTATACTGAGTCTATGTCTAATTCCACTGAATCAACTCGACTTCGACTGAGTCACTCCAATTCTACGAGTCCTATTCTAATTCTAAACTGAGAGAATTCTCCAATTTTATTGAACAACTCCAAGTCTACTGAGTCAACCCAATACTATTCAGTCAAGTCCAAATATTTTGATCGACGCCACATCAATTCTAACTGACCCAACTTTACTATACTAAGTCATCTTAATCTACTATGAAACTTTAATTCTACTAATTCAAGCACATTCTAACGAGTCGACTCCAATTCCACTGAGTTCAACTCCAATTATACGAGTCAACTCTAATTCTACTAAGCCAACTCCGATTATACTGAGTCAATTCTATTTCCACTAAATCACTCGATTCTGCTAATTCTACTGATTCAACTCAATCTAACCGAGTTTTAGTTTACCCAATTCTACTAAGTCACCTCCAATTCCCACTAACTGAATTCCAAATACCCTGAGATTCAATTCTAATTCTATTGAATCAACTTGAATTCTACTGAGTCATCCGGATTCTTCTGAGTAAACTCTAATTCGTCTGAGTAAACTGTAATTGTTCTGAGTCAAACAAATTCTACCGTCAAATCTACTATACTGAGTCAACCCAAATTCTATTGAGCAACTTAATGCTACTGAGTCTAATCACTCTACTGACTCATTATAATTCTAATCTACTACTTAGCAACAACGCCAATTCATTGAGTAAACCTTGGGAGTCAACCCGTATACTACTTAAGTCAACTCCAATTCTATTGGGTTTACTCCAATTCTACTAAGTCAATGCTACTGATCTCCGAATTCTAATGAGTCGCCTCCAGTTCCACTGCGCCGACTCCAATTCTACTGAGTCAAAACTCCAATTATGAGTTAACTCCATTTCTATTCTACTGCGTCGACTGCGTCGACTCAAATTCTACTTGCGTCGACCCAATTTCTAACTGATAAAATCCAATTGTACTGGGTCTACTACACTGAGTCAACTCTAATGCTACTGAGGTCAACTCTAAGTCTACTGAGTCAACTCCGATTCTACTGAGTCACCCCAATTTCATCCACTGACTGAACTCGTCAAATCTACTGACTCAATTTTAATATAATGAGTCAACTCCAATTCTAAACTGGTCACATCCAAGGGTATACCTAGTAAACCAAATACTACTCTCAGTCAAATCCACTATTTTTGAGGTCGACTCCAAAGCAATTTCTACTCTACTGACTCAACTGTAAATACTATAATAAATTACGAATTCACGAGCAAACTACAATTCTATTCTACTGAGTGGACTCCATCCCCTGAGTCAACTCCAATTATATTGAGTCAACTCTAAGTCTGTGTCAACGCCAATTCTACTGAGTCACCTCCAATTCTAACTGAGTCAACCCAATTTCTAACGAATCAACCCCAATACTACTCAATGGACTCCAATTCTATCCAGTGTACTCCAAGTCATTTGTACTGATCTCTATTTCAACTGAGCCGACTCAAATTCCACGAATTAACTCCAATTTGTACGGGTTCCCGTCGAATTCCATTGACTGAACTCCAACTAGACTGAGTCCACTCGATTCTACTGAGGTCAAAAATCTATTAATCTGAGTCACGCAAATTTCACTGACTCACTCTAAACAAACTAAGTCAATCGATTCGATTTCTACTGAGTCAACTCGAATTCTAACCGAAGTCAAATCAATTCTAAATTGAGTAAACTTCAATTATACTGAAGGCAAATCAGCTCTCTGAGTCGACTACTCCTACTGCGCCACTACTGCGCCAACCTCCGATTATACGGAGAATCAATTCTCACCACGAATCAACGTCGTATTCCTACTGAGTCAACTGCCATTCTACTGAGTCGATTCTAATTCTAAACTGAGAGAATCCATTTTTATTGAACCCAACTCCAAGTCTACTGAGTCAACCCAATACTAGTCAGTCAAGTCCAA